>PVKP010033319.1:0-25124 GCA_004027715.1 Plecturocebus donacophilus | reverse complement strand
TTATATTCTTCTCTAAGCTGTTTATTCTAGTTAGTGTCTCATCTAATCTTTTTTCTGGGTTCTCAGTTTCTTTGCATTGGGTTATCACATGTTCTTTTAGCTCTGAGAAGTTTGTTATTACCTACCTTCTGAAGCCTGCTTCTGTCTTTTCATCAGATTCATTCTCCATCCATCTTTGATCCCTAGCTGGTGAGGAGTTGTGATCCTTTAGGGGAGGCGAGGCATTCTGGGTTTTGGTGTTTTCATCCTTTTTGCACTGGTTTCTTCCCATCTTAGAGGCTTTATCTACCTGTGATTTTTGTAGTTGATGACTTTCAGATGGGGTCTCTGAGTGGATGTCCTTTTTGTTGATGATGAAGTTATTTCCGTTTCTTAGTTTTCCTTCTAACAGTCAGGTCCCTCTGCTGCAGGACTGCTGGAGGTCCACTCCAGACCCTGCTTGCCTGGGGATCACCAGTGGGGACTGCAGAACAGTAAGGGTTGCTGCCAGTTTCTTCTTCTGTTTTCTTCATCCCAGAAGGGTACCTGCCAGATGTCGGCCTGAGCTCTCCTTTATGAGATGTCTCTTTGGGTATACACGTGGGGAAGCTGCTTGAGGAGACAGTCTGCCCCTTATAGGAGCTCAAGGGCTGTGCTGGGAGCTATGTTGGTCCATGCAGAAATATTGGGCAGGTACTTTTAAGTCTGCTGCAGCTGAACTCATAACCACCTCTTTTCCCAGGTGCTTTGTCCTAGGAAGGTTGGCTTTATTTATAAGTTCCTGTTGTGCTGCTGCCCTTTTTCATAGATGCCCTGTCCTGCATGGAGTAGTCTAGTCACAGTCTGCCAGCAGAGGCACTGCTGAGCTGCTGCAGGCTCTGCCCAGCTGCTGTGTGAACTGCCTTGATAGTGGCGAACACCCTTCCCCCAACCGAGCTGGACCGTTCTGGGTCCAGCTGTGCTTAGTGGGAAACTCTCAATCCAGAGCATTTCAGATTGCTTGCTTTGTGGGGGTGGTACCTGCCAAGCCAGATAGCCTGGCTCCCTGTCTCTGCCCTCTCCCTTTCAGTTGAATGGATGGCTCTATCTCCCAGGCATTCCAGGAGCCAGTTGAAATGGCCACTCAGATTTGTGTGAGTTTCTGTGCAGTAAGCCAGCACCAACTAAAACTGCCATGCTGAAAACTCACGACACTTTTTGGCCCAGGAATCTCTTGGTCTGTGGGCAGTGAAAATTTGTTTGGAAATGTGGTGGGCACTTGCCCTCTGCATTGTTCTTGCTGGGAACTGCACTCTGGAGCTATTCCTATTCAGCCATCTTGGATCCTTTACCGCTTCCATCCTATATCGCTTATGTGTTTTTTAATTGCTGTCTCCTTTATTAAGGCACAATTTAGCTAAATTAATTAGATCAAAATTATTCTTTGACTTTTATAAATTGCTACTTACATTGGAAGAATAGGCGGTTGTCTATTCCGAAGTGTTTTTTGCTATCTATTGCTGCATAGCAAACCGTATAATGGCTTAAAACAATAATAGTTTATTATTTCTAATGATTCTGTGGGTAGATTGAGTGATTATTCTGCTCTGTGTGGTGCCAGCCACAGTGTTGGGATAGCTGGGAGATACAAAACAACATCACTCAGATGGCTGGCAGTTGATACAGGCTGCTGCTGGGAGCTCAGATGTGGCTTTTGGTCAGGGGCTTCAGTTCTCTACATGGTCCTATGTATATAGTGGCCTGGGCTTCCTCACAACATGACAGTCAGCCTCCAGGAGAAAGCATTCCAAGTGTGTAATATCAGAAGCTGTAGATCTCTTAAGGCCCCACCTCTGCAGTTATAGTGTCACCTCCATCACATTATATTTGTCAAAACAAGTTATGGAAGCAACCCAGATTCATGAGGAGAGGAGAAAAAACCATGTTTCTCTATGGGAAGAGTGTTGAAGAATTTGTGGCCACCCACCAGACTGAAGCAAATGAATCAATAGTATTGTATATCCTTAGGATGTAAAGAGCCTGAGCTACAGAGAATTACTGAGCCAGTTTCAAACTTATGACTGCTCTCTCCAGATTTTCTGTTACATAAGAGAATTAAGAGTATTCATTGCTAAAGATACTGTTGGGTGGGTGTTCTGTTACTTGCAGCCAAACGGAGCCTAAATAATAAAGTACTTCACTTTCATCACCAAAAACTTCAGCAGCAAGGCTGTGCTGGGATGACTTAGCTAACAGATTATAGTGAGAGAATTTGAGTGAATTTTTCCTGAACAAATATGAGACAGTTTTCTAGGGTTTCTCAGAGGCATGGCCAAGTCCTTGTGCAGAGAGTTGAGACTCAAAGTCATCATAGTCTGGATCTAATATAAATATGACTGTAATTGGACTTACAGGCTGGTGAGTTGAGGAGGGCAGACATTGACAGTCAGGTCTCCCACAATGACTAGCTGATTATACCTAACCAAGTTGTCTATCTTAGTGCCACTCAAAGTGCCAATCTGCAATGAAATAAGGAGATTGCACCCGAATGTAAACCAACACATTCCTTTCTTCACTGAGAAGTCTTGCCAAAAAAAAAAAATGTAAGCTAAAACTAAACAGCATGCTTAGTGATACAGTTGAATTACACTCAGGCACAAATCCCTTAACGCCTATCTTTTGCTAACTGGTAACAAACAGTTTGCAGACCTGTAGCTGGTCCACAAACCACACAGGCTAATTAATGGGTTATAAAGTTCAGAGAACAGGCTAGACTACATATGATAATTTACGAGGAAAGAAATCCCGTGATTCTGCTGTGAAACCCACTCTAATGATTCACAGCAAAAGACTTCTTTGCATTTAAATGTGCTGGCTACCAAATTATGAAATTTTTTGAATAATATTGAATCAGTGTATTTGTAGATTTCATTGCCCACATTTTTAAAAGTCTATATCAAATTTAACTATTTAACTAATTTGAAATTTGTTCGCAAATGAGAAAGTAGTAACTGTCTAGCCAAGCAGATGGTTGTAAGTAAAGAAATTTTCTGTTCCATGTGGCTTCCGATTAGATTTTTCATCTATACCCAATATAGCACAGTTCTCTTTCAGGAGGTTAAAAAACGTTACTAAATATCTATGTAGGGTTTCTTTAGGAATTGCATTCTATTCAGTAATAGAAACCTGAAGAGGAAAAAAGATTTAAAAAATAACAGTGGCTAAACAAATGAAGCATTTTGTTTTTCCTCACATAAAAGATTTCTGGAGTTAGATGGTTCCACGTTAGCACAGTGGCTCTATGTGGCCAACAGGTCCCAGGCCTTTTGTTTTTCTACTTGGCCATCCTTGGCTGTTGCTCCATGGTCTCAGGTTGGCTGCCTTACTGCCAGCATGAATTGATCTTCCAGGCCAAAAGAAAGGAAAGGGCAAAGGGCAAAAAACATACATGGTAGCTAAATCTGACGTCATTTAGAACATGTTATTAAATGGTCCACTGAGGAACTTCCGCTTTCATATCTCCTTGGCCAGAATGTTGAGACATAGCCACTCCCCATTATGAGGAAACTGGAAAATAAAAAAGTTTTTCATTTACCCCTTGCATTAGTTTGCTAAGGCTGCCATAACAAAGTACCTCAGACTGGGTGGCTTAAACAACAGACATTTGTTTTCTCACAATTCTGGAGGCTAGAAGTCTGAGATCAAAATGCAGGTGGGGTTGGTTTCTTCTCAGGCCTCTCTCCTTGGCTTGTAGATGACCATTTTCTCTCTGTGTCTTCATATGGCCTTTCCTCCATGTGTAGCTGCATTCTAATCACCTTTTCTTTTCTTTTCTTTTCTTTTTTTTTTGGAGGCAGAGTCTCCCTCTGCCACCCAGGCTGGAGTGCAATGGTACCATCTCGGCTCACTGAAACCTCTGCCTCCCGGGTTCAAGCAATTCTCCTGCCCCAGCCTCCCGATAGCTGGGATTACAGGCACCTGCCACCACGCCCAGATGACTTTTTGTATTTTTAGTAGAGACAGCGTTTCACCATGTTGGCCAGGCTGGTCTTGAACTCCTGACCTCATGGTCCACCCACCTCAGCCTCCCAAAGTGCTGAGATTACAGGCATGAGCCACTTCTCCCAGCCCTAATTACCTTTTCTTAAAAGGACACTAGTGATATTGGATGAGAGCCCACATTAGTGACCTCATTTACCCATAATTACCTCTTTAAAGACCCTGTGTATTAGTCTGTTTTTCATGCTGCCAATAAGATATAGCCAAGACTGGGAAATTTAGAAAAGAAGGAGGTTTAATGGACTCACAGTTCCATGTGGCTGGGGAGGCCTCACAATCATGGAGGAAGGGGAAAGGCACATCTCACTTGGGGCAGACAAGAGAAGAGAGGTTATGCAGGGACACTCTTCTTTATGTCAAATGTCAGGAGACTTATTCACTACCACGAGAACAGCACAGAAAAGACCTGCCCCATGATTCAGTTTTCTCCCGCCGGATCCCTCCTACAACACATAGGAATTGTGGGAGTTACAATTCAAGATGAGATTTGGGTGGGGATACAGCCAAACCAAATCACCCTGTCTTCAAATAGAGTCACTATCTAAGGTGCTGGGGGTGAGAAGTTCAACATAAGAATAATACAGGGACACAACTCAGCCTATAATACCCTTCCAAGCATAATCAGGGCTCTGCTGGTGAGAAAGAAGGAGGACATTGATACAGGGTAGACACTGCAATGTCTGCCAAACTTACTATATTGCTTGATTTTCTTTAAACAGACAGCTTGAAAATTGTACCCAATCCAGTTTAGATATTTATAATATGATGCATGATAAGAATTACCTAGCTATAACAAAAGGCCTGCTTTTTACTTAAGGTGTTTTTCATATATACATAAGAAAAGACTTCCCCGCCACTGCCATGAGCTACATTATAGAAGTTGTCCACTATGATGAATAGCAATGATCACAAATAAAGGAGAATTTGCTTCCTTGAGGACCACTATTCTTAATGTTTGCCATTTTAATTCCATTTATAAATAAGCAGGGTCAACTCTGTCCCCCTAACTTTTAGTATCAGAAGATTTTTATTTCTCTTGATCATTATGTGAATTAAGGAAAAATCCTTGATTTTACTGGTAACATTTTTCATTTTATTTTTGTTAGATTATCTATAACATTAATGAAATGAACATTATTACTATCAAGGATTTTGGATTAATTCTCTGATTGATTTTCTGATTCCCTGGAGAGGCAAAGAAAACCATCTTGAAATTCTACTTTTAGCTCTCTGGAGTCCTTATGAACTTCAGTTGGGCTATCTATAAAATGAAATACTTTCCCCTGTATTCTTTAAGTTCCCCACTTCTAAGGGATTCCACTGAGCCCTAAGATTTGTGCAGATATGTGCATCAATTTTATCTAAACTGGATATTTTTCCTACAAAATATAGAAGTTTTACTGAATGTTCTTTATTTTTCCATTGTTTTCAAAGAACTAAGCTTTCAGAGGGATCAAAATTCATCTATGTGGATAAGTTTCTAAATAACCAAGCTTGGAGGCAAATAATCAAACCCGAATGTCTGAGAAAACATATAGTTCTCCTAGAAATTATACACTGAAGAGTTAATACATCACCTAGTCGTGCCTCTGAGATGAAGAAGGAGGATAATGCTTTGCGTATTCCAATCTTTGGATTTTAATGAGGGAGGAATTTATTCATGCAAACAGTCACACAGTAAATTTGTGCCACTTGTATTTGTGAACACATCTGGCTCCAAAATAGAGGGATCTAATAGTCAGACCCACCTGCAATGTCCCCATCTACACAAAAAAAGGCAAGTCACACCCATCACATTTAATAACAAATTCTTTTTGCATCTGCTTTAACTGAACTTGAAAAGGGATGCCTGTTATCAGCATATTGTGTATTCTCATTCCAGAATATTTCTCTTTCATTAAATGCTCAGGGGATTCTGTGGGTGGGGGCTGAGAATGTGGATGTCAGAACTGATTAACCCATCACTGTATATTTTACAATGAAAAAAAAAAAGACGAAGAGCAGCAGAATAAGAAGTAAAAGCAGAGTATCTGTGTATATGTAAATGAAAATAAAGGGGCTTGAAGGAATACATAACAAATGGTTAATAGGACTGGGATGCCTTTGTAAGGTGCACATGAGCGGATAAATTCAGGGACCTGCTATTTCAGTGAGGTTTCTGGGAATCTAGTAGACTGGAACATGTCAGAATATCTCCTTGAACAGCTGCTGCACTTTGCATCCCTTTCCACCAAGAAAGAGGCACAGTGCTTAATGGACCTCTTGGGATTTAGAGACAACATACACCACATTTAAGTGTGCAGTTTCCGTCCATTTACTAAGTGATCCTTAAGGCAGCCTGCTTTGAATGGAGCCAAGAGGAAAAGAAGCTCTCCAGCTGAACTCAGCTTACAAGTGTCCTTTATGACTTAGCATGTCCAATAAAGTTTGAAATGTCTGTGCCTGATCTGAAAAACCACATTCAAAGAATCACTGCTCCGGCTCCTAGAATTTTACAGGAAAGCCTTGCCTTCCTTAAAAAAAAATTATTTTTCTTCTGAGCCACAGCTTTGGGCTTGCTACTGTGCCTTAGTAGAGACTTAATACCTACCTGAATTAATCACTGCTGTAACAAATTACCACACACTTAGTGGCTGTAGTAGACTAAATAATGGCCACCCAACGATATTAAGTCCTAATCCTGGAAGCTGTAAATGTTACCCTATAAGGAAAAAGGTCTGTACAGATGTGATTAAGTTCAAGATCTTGAGATGGGAAGATTATCTTGGATTATCTCCGTGGGTCCTAAATTCAATCACAAATGTCCTCATAAGAGAGGCAGATGGAGATTTGATAGAAGAAGAGAAGTGCACACAGGGAAGATAATGTAAGAGGTATGGGACATCTGCAGACTAAAGGATTCTGATTAAAAAAAAAAGAGAGCAGAGGTTGGAGTGATGTGACCACTATCTTAAGAAATGGTAGCAGCCCCCAGAGGCTGGAAGTGGTGAGGAGTGAGTTCTACCTTTGAGAGTCCCCAAGAGGGAGGGCAGTGCTGCCTACACATTGATTTTAGCCCGGTGACACTGATTTCAGTCTTCCAGGCTCCAGAACTATAAAGGATAAATTTCTGTTATCTTAAGCTACAACATTTGTAGTAATTTGTTATAGCAGCCACTGGAAACTAATACAATGGCTTAAAACTATGCAAAGTTACTCCCTTACTATCCTAGAAATCAGAAGTCTGAAATAAGTTTCACTGAGCTAAAGTCAGGTGACAACAGGAGGACTGGTTCCTTACGGAAGCTCTGAGGAGAAAATCCATTTCTGCTTCTAATGGCTGTGGGCCTTAACATCTAGTCCCTTCCCCTTTCCTCAAAATGCATCCATCTAATCGCTGCTGCCATCATCACATCACTTCTTCCTCTGACTTAGACTCTTCTTGTAACCTTCTTATAAGGAATGCTGTAGTTGCATTGGATCCATCCAGATAATACAGGGTAATTGCCACATCTCAAATTCCTTAAATTTATCATACATACAATGTCCTTTTTGCCATATAAAGTGACATCCACAGATCCTAGAAATTCAGGTACGGATATACTTGGAGGCCGTTATTCAGCCTACCGTGCTATCTAACCATTGGATTTGTTTTTTTGTTTTTGTTTTTTTGTTTCTTGTTTTGTTTTGACACAAAGTCTCATTCACTCTATCACCCAGGTTGGAGTGTGGTGGCACGATCTCAGCTCACTGCAACCTCCACCTCTTGGGTTCAAGTAATTCTCATACCCCAGCCTCCTGAGTAGCGGGGTTTACAGGTATGTGCCACCACACTCAGCTAATTTTTTTGTATGTAACAGAAATAAGGTTTTGCCGTGTTGGCCAGGCTGGTCTCGAACTCCTGACCTCAAGTGATCTGCCCACCTCGGCTTCCCAAATTGCTGGAATTATAGGCGTGAGCCACAGTGCCTGGCCAAACCATGGAATTTCAAATGACTATGTGACCTGTTTTTCCCATAGTTGAGCTGAGTTTTTATCTAATCCAGAAAATCCTAGCATTGTGTGCAGCTGCATTCCACCCTCAAGGAAAAAGAAGTGAAGGCTCAAGCTGGTTCTGAAGATACCAGCATTTTTCATAAACATGTGGCTTACACTCTGAGGGTGCCTACCCCTGATACACTGCCATATCCTCCTCACCTTACAAGTAATCACCTGAAAATTGCCTGGGAAGTTTAAAAGAAGTAATGAAAGGTTTTCATATTATTCTGCATAGTACGTTGACACCTTCTGTAAGTGGACTGGGTGACACTACAGTGCCACTTACATGGACTATGAAGGACAATGAGGCAGCTAAATTCTCTCAGTGAACAGGAATTTTAGCAGTACATGTGCTAATCCTCCTTGCTTGGAAACTGAAATGCCCAAAAGTATAGATAAGCATTCATTCATGGGCAGGGACTACCAATTTGGTTAGATGGTCAGGGTCTTAGAAGAAACAGAGTAGAAAATTCATAATGAGGGCACTTGGGGAAGAGCTATGTGATGGTAGCGCAGATTGCATTTTTCAAAGATTGTCATACCAGCATATTCCATTCCACATTTCCTCCTTACAATGTGACATTGACAATCCTCCCTTGAGAAGTGAGGTCTATGTTCCTCTCTTTGATTCTGGGCAGGTATATGGCTGGGCAGGTATACGACATGCCTGAGGTTATGTCATGTTGAGGCAGAATAGGGTCTGGAGGTGGGGTACATAAGGCCAACTCATGTTGAGGCTACTCCCTTTTCAATCCTTCCTTTTGCTGTGTGGCAGTTGCTGCCTGGCAGTTGGAAAATGAAAATACCTCTGATTGGTCCCCCCTCCACGACCAATCAGCTGGGCACAGGCCTACTCTTCAACCAGTTGGAATAGTCATGGGTCACTAGAGTGAACAAATGAGAAAGCTCTAGCGGGTATATAAATTTTTAGAGGGTATATAAATTCTGTAACCATTGCCAAGCTGCTTGCTAGAGCCTGTTCCCACCCTGTGGAGCGTGCTTCAGTTTAAAATAAATCTCTGCTTTGGCTGCCTTGTTTGTGCATTTTGTCCAATTCTTTGTTCAAAACTGCGAGAACCTGAACAACTACCCTCAAGATGTAATAATGTGACTTTTAAGACTAAGTCATGAAAAATCCTACAGCTTTGTTCTGGTGCTCTTGGGATGCTCACTTTGGAAGCTAATAACCATGCTGCAAGGACATGCCAAGCAGCCATGTAGAAAAGAGGGTGTTCTTGCCACCACCCACCTGAAGACCAAGTGTATATCAGCATCAACCTCCAGGTACATGAGTGAGCAAATCTTCGCAATAATCCAGCTCCTGGCCTTTGAGTAACCCCAAGTGACACTAAGCAGAGCAGAGATGTGCTGTCTCCATGAGACCTGCCTAAACAGCACATTCATGAGCAAAAGAAATGTTATTTTAAGCCATTAAGTTTGGGATGATTTGTTACACAGCAATATATAACAGACAGATAACCTCTCAGAATTGGCTCAAAGTACAAAATTAGTTGTGTCTGTTGTGAATGCTAACCAAAAGTCAACCACTGCAGATGAAGCTCTCCAAAACCTGGTAAACAAGCACAACTCTTCTGGGGATGTCAGTCAGACTCTTTCCCTAGCCACCCCAGTACTTTACCCAATGGGCATGTGAACATGTTGCCATGGGAGAAGGGATGAACTTTCCCTCACCAAGGCTGATCTGGCTACTTCTGCTGCTGAGTGCTCAGTCAACAGCAGAAACCAGCAATGGGTCCATGACATAGTACCATAAACTAGTACCTGGCAGGCAGCTGACTGTATAGAAAACTCTCCCTTGAGCAAGGCAGAGATTCTCCCAATGGAGTAGAGATTTATTCTGCATTTGTCTTTCCTATCTGTCATATTTCTGCTAGTACCGCCATCTGCAGACTTACTAAATGTCTTCCTCATTCAACTACTGACCAAGGAACAAAATGTAGAGAAAAATCAACCATATTATAAATATGGTAATCATTATATCATTATGTATACCATCACCCAGAGTTACTGGTCTTCTCAAGCAGTAAAAATGGCTTACTGAAGACTCAGTTATGGTGTCACCAAGGAAATAATACCATGTTAAGTTGAAACGCTTTCCTACAAGATGTGATACAGGCTCTGATAAGAAAACAATAAGGGTCTGAAATGGAGTAATAAGGGCCAGATTTATCCTCCCATCTGTGACAACTAAAAAAAGGACACAACGTATTTGAACAAACAGTTTTGAAGACACTAGACATCAAGGAATGAAGGACAGTGGGAAACAAATGAGGTTAGCCCTATGATTGCCCCCGCTTACAGGCTTGAGAGTTTCCAGGCTGCAGTACAGGGAAGGAAACCCCAAGTGGAGCCAGATGGATTTCCTGAATTAAGGAAACAGAACTAAGAGTCCATCTTAGGGAGACTAAGATGCCAGAAATCACATTAAAGTATACCAGAGAGGAGAGAGTTGCACATAGAAAGGACCCCAGACATCTGCAGAGGCTCCCAAATACATATTCAGCTGAGTAATGATCATCCCATGTGTGTGAGGAAAATACCTTAGGCCAAAGAAAGAACCAATGAAAGGATTAGAGGAACAGTGCCTGGCACCCACACAGGGATTGACATAGTGCCCACTAACCAGACTAGAAAACCTCATAGGCTATGGGGCATTGGGTAGAATACTTGGAATGTTCTTGCCTCAGGAGTGGAAAATAATGAATCCTAGACTAAACTTAGCTTAGCAAATCCTAAAAATAGGACCCAAAAGAATCAAGAATCAAGACCAAAGTTTCTTGTGTCCAAGAAACTTACTTGTGTTGAAGAATAAAGCTCAAGAATATTAACAGAAATACAAAAATATACAAGATCTAATAGAGTATGCCTTCCTGTACTGCAGAGGCTAGAAAGCTACAAACGACATTTCCCAGGTCCCTCACAGCTAGGGTCCTTGAAGCAAATTTTTATTTGTTTTTTTGGGGGGGTGGGGGGTGGTATTTTGCCAACCAGATATGTTTTCATGTGACTTGGAAGGTAGAAGTAAGGCAGAGGCATTTTTCCTGATGTTTTGTTGATACTAAAGGTATATATACCTACTTTATTCTGTAGCCACCTTCCTGTATCCAGGTAGGAACTTTGGCGGTATTATCACAGCGGCAATAGTGGAAGAGGCTTCCTGATTCATTTGGCAGAGTTCATTGAAGTCAGAAATTCCAGCAGAGCTTTCCAATTTTTCATCTTCCTAATAGTGGCAGATGTAGCAGCTCCTCTTGCAGGATAGTATAGTGGTATTATTCTGCAAATGTAGCCTAAATAACATTCCTCTAATCCTTCCAACTCCTTATATTAAACCTCTTTTAGATTAAAACTGCTGAAATTATTTGCCTCTTGAAAACAAATCCTATTATAGAATTTGTATTATTTAGCTGCTTCTATGTAACAAATTACTCCCCAACCCCAAAAAAGTAGTGGTTTAAAACAGTAAACATTTATTATCTTATGATTTCTGTGGAAATTTGAAATCAGATTAACTTGATGAATTTCAGGAATTTGAAATCAGATTAACTTGATGATTCTGGTTCGGAATATCTTGTGTGGTTGGGCTACAGTCATCTGAAGGCTTGAATGGGGCTGGAGGCTCTGCTTCCAAGATGGCTTACCAATAGGAATGTTGTCAGAATGACTCAGTTCTCTACTTGCCTTTGGCAGGAGGCCTCGGTTCCTCACTGCATGTATTTCTCCACAGAGTTGCATGCATGACCTAACAACATGGCAACTGTTTTCCCCACCCACACTTCCCTTTCCACCACCTCTAGAACAAGCAATCCAAGTAATAAAATGAAGATAATGCTGCAGTACCTTTGATGACCTTGTCTTCTAAGTTGCATGCCCTTAGTTCTACTTTATTCTGTTCATTACAAGCAAATCACTAAGTTCAGCCCACAGTCAAGGAGTGGGAATTTGTTTTCCATTTCTTGAGGGAAGGAGTGCCAAAGAACTTGTGAACATATTTTAAACCACCACATAATTCTATACAAATGTGAAAGTATATTATTTTGCATATTTTCTATGCAGTCTGCATACATCTAAATACCTCTCCATAGTTAGTAATAATTCCAACAACCCCAAATCAGATAATCTCTTCTGTCTTGGAAACTGGTCAAATTTTGTCTTTCTTCTATTGTCCTAATTTTTCTTCTTCAAAGGCAATATTTCATGAAGGTTAATTTGCCTCTTTTTACTCCTGCTAATGTAAAGATGAGATTTGGCTCTGTATTTACTATGAATGTCATGGCTTTTTATACTGAATAATCATTAATAACTACAGACCTATCTTCCTTATGAGCATAAATGAAATTCTACCATTGTTTCATAGCAGGAAACCCCAAGAGTAATTAAAATATAAGTGAGTCATTTTTAAAGTGTCAGGATAAGGGAATGGAAGGGCTTGAATTATCTTACTAAATTTGTTGAAGAAGTGAATCAGAAGATTTAAGAATAATTTCAATTTATTACATATTTTTAAAAGCAGTGAAATTATTTTCAAAGGGTTCCCACCAAAAAAAGATGACTACTATTACATAGTAATAATAGCAAGATATATCAGATAATTCAAGATATTTCAGAGCCATTTTGACAATTCAAAAAAAGTTTCTAATCAAACTAGTTATATTATAAAACTGGAGAGATTGCATTAATTGTTCATATTTGTTTTAATATCCCAAGCCACAGTTTTAAAATTTTTATATGCTATGTCTTTCACATTAACCTTTTTCACAGATCCCCACTATCAGGATAATGTTAGGACAGTGTCCAACAACTAACTTAGTTATTGTAGCAAATTAAGTGCCCAACAAAACCCCTATATTAATTAATGGACTAATGTAGCTAATGAGAGTCAGGTCTGATCATATGAAGAGAGGTATCCGCCTGGCTGACAATCATTCCAAGTTAATTTAAAATCTTTCAATTCATTTTGTTTGCCCTTACTATTTTCTTTTTATGCCATAAATGTATGAGCCCATAACAATTTTCAGGACTAATATGCAAGTTGCCACAGCATACAACCTGCTCCCCCATCCCCAACCTGCCTAATAAATAGAGAATACAAAATATGAAAGATAATCACAAATGAGGTGTTTGCTGAATTTAAAGATATATTCCCATACCATATCATCAGAATTCTTATGATTGATTTGTTTTTTCAAAGTACTACGTGCTGATCTGCCTTTATCTGGTTGGCTTCCTACCCGCTTGTCTCAACCCTTCTTCACTCTGAATATGTTTGCATATTTTTATTCTGAACCCTGCGTGAGATAAATGGTACTATAGCCGGGCGCGGTGGCTCACACCTGTAATCCCAGCACCTTGGGAGGCTGAGGCGGATGGATCACCTGAGTTTGGGAGTTCGAGACCAACCTGACCAACACGGAGAAAACCAGTCTATACTAAAAATACTAAAAAAAAAAAAAAAAAAATTAGCCAGGCATGGTGGCAGGCGCCTGTAATCTCAGCTGTTCCGGAGGCTGAGGCAGGAGAAGCGCTTGAACCCAGGAGGCGGAGGTTGCGGTGAGCCGAGATGGCGCCATTGCACTCCAGCCTGGGCAACAAGAGTGAAACTCCATCTCAAAAAAAAAAAAAAAAGGTACTATAATGAAAAGTAATGTATGAGAAATGAGTGTATTTGGCATTGGCTTTAAAGTGGCCTCCATAGATGCATGGGAACAACAGATGCCATGCACTGTGGAAGGATCGTATGCAAGGGTATGGAGAATGGAAAGTGCAAAGCACATTCAACACCTAGATACCTTTTGATTCTAAGTAAATAATGCCACTAATTGTGAAAGGAGGTATATTAAAACACAATATGTATCACCTAACAGAATGATCCAAATATTTTGCTGGCAGTTGCCAAACAAGAAAAGATGTTTAAGCTAATGCTTAAAAACAGGTGTCCAAAGAAAGAAATAGGAGGTTCTGAAGCTAAACAGAGTGACAACTAGTTCAGCTCGTAATACCATCTCCACTAGCCAGACATTATTAATGAATCCTGCAAATTCTCACTAATCTTAAGTCTGGAGAAAAGCAAACTGAGCAACATCCTTGTCTTGTCTTCTTTTCTTTTTTTCTTTCTTTGTTTTTTTTTGTTGTTGTTGTTGTTGTTGGTGGTGTTGTTAATCATTCTTTTCATTAAGGAGTAATGGAAACTGGAAAAGAAGAGGATAAAACAAGCAAATAACAAGTTTTTCTTTAACAGAAGTGAAGCCTTCAATTCTACACACAGTATGCCCCACTGGAATAGTGTATACTCTAAACAAGCGGAGTGAAACTTGGTATTTAACAAAATCAAGAACAAAGACACCACCTTCCCCACATACCCATTCACACCACAGACTATATTTCCTCAGACTGTAGAACAGTAAACAGAGAACAAAATTCCTTGCCTTGCTTTACAACTCAGGAGGAAAAGTGGTCTCTGATAAAGCAGAAAGGGAGTCAGGAAATCACCTGGAGTATATTGGAGTCAATAAAATGTATGCCTAGATAGAGCCAAGCATGAAAAAGAACAGCGTGAATAATCAGGAAAACTTAATTTAGCACAATTTTAAAACGGAAGAATAAAAACCAAAGAGAGGGGAAGAAAGAAGACATTGAAGAATCAGACAAAAAGCTCAAACCAGAAGAAAAAGAAATTCTCCCAACTTTCACTGTTGTATTTTAAAAAAAGAATAAGAACATAAATTAAAGTAGGAGATCAAATTTTAAAAATCTACTTAACCACAGTAGCATTTTCTTTACCCGTGACTTTTCACCAATAGAAACTACATATTTTCCCATGATATTGTAATTAATGTAAATATGCCAGATATCATTAATGTTCACTTCTACTTCAAAATTATAATAGTTATTAAGCCCCTCATTAGATCTTATTATTTAATGTACTAATAAGGAAGCACATATATTTCTATATCATAAATTTTCAAAAATATTTTGATAATTGGTTTCTAATATAATTGATTTGTATCTGTAATTGTATGCATTTTACTTTAAATTTATAAGAAGTTTATTCTGAGGAGTCTGTAGACTATATCAGAGTGCCAAAACCATTCATGTATCAGAAACGTGGTTAAGAACCCCTGCAGTCAAATCCCAGAAAAGCCTGCAGCTCCTCCAGCAAACACATCACGTGAAAAGACCCTGTGCAAGTGAAGGATCCTGAAGGGGAAGCTTCATTAGTTTTATAATAAATTGATCACTGCTTGTAGCTGAAGCAGCCATTATCAACCAAGGGATAGAACCCAAATGCTGGTAATATTACAGTAACAAGAAAGGACTCCTAACATCATGGAGAAGCAATGCTGTTACTAGACCTTACCAACAACAGTAGCTCAGAATCTAACACAACCCACAGACTCCTAATAAATAGTAGAACTGGAGAGGTTTGCATATTCTTTAGTATTTTCCTTCACAGTATAGAATCGCCCGTGTACAAATGTCCAAGTGAAAATGGTTTTATATCAACAATAAGTGCAACGAAAAGTATCTCTAAATGTATTAGTCCGTTTCACACTGTTGATAAAGACATATCCAAGACTGAGAAGAAAAAGAAGTTTTAATGGACTTAAAATTCCATGTGGCTGGAGAGACCTCACAATCATGGCAGAAGGTGAAAGGCACATCTCAAATGACAGCAGACGAGAGATCAGAGCTTGTGCAGGGAACCTCCTCTTTTGAAAACCATCAGCTCTCATGAGACTTATTCACTATCATGAGAACAGCACAGGAAAGACCTGCCCCACGATTCAGTTACCTCCCACAGGGACCCTCTCACAATACATGGAAATTCTAGATGAGATTTGGATGGGGACACAGCCAAACCATGTCACTAAATTTTAAAAACTTTTCCATCAGTAAAGAAAAGGATCTCCAATCTATATTTAGCAAAAGTAATCTCGTTACTCCCAGTCAAAACTCTCCAAAATCTTCACACTATAGCAATGCTTTTAGAGACTTCATAGGAAATCTTTTTTTTTTTTTTTTAAGATGAAAAGTCAGGACCTGAATTCATACCTTGCCCAAATGTGTTTGGCAGTTGTTTTTGAAATCTGAACTCTAGGCATTCTTTCCCTTTAATCAAAGCAATATACACACCAAGTGACTTTGTATGTGTGGTTTGACCTTCATTAATGTTTCCTGAGGGTAGTACTTTCAAATTATGTAGCTTATCCATTAAAGCTCTTAATTCATAAGAAACAAATGTCAAAATTTCAGAAGTTACACATCAGGGATGGTTCTCAAAAAAAAAATTTTTTTTTGCCAAAATGCTAACTTTCCATATAGATTCTCTTTCCCCAAGAGCTGCCAAGGAACTCATCTGAAGTTTTGAAGTTTTCTCAAGCTTACAACTAGACTCACAAGATTTACTTACCTAAAAATAAGATCCCAAGAATCACAAATAGAGTAGACATGGTGGCCCTTCTGCCTGAAATGTCCTTGCTGCACCTCTCAGCTCGAAAATCTCCTCTTCATTTTTTAGAGCCTTTTTGTTCAACCATCTTCCATGACCCCATTAGAATTAGGTGCTTTGTCTTCTGTTTCCATAACACTTAAGTTTTGGCCTTATTTAGCACTTACTATCTACCATTTGAATCTGTTTATATGGCTGCTTACTCAACTAAATTACGAGTTCTTCAAGTTTAGGGTGAGTTTTCAGTTCTCTCCAGATGCAGGGATAATGTAGATACAGAAACACACAAACTAAAAAGAGCAAGGTTGATGAGAAGAGCAAAAGGTAGAGCCTGGTGACTCCTCAAGCCAACCTTCACTGCACTGACTTTTCCCTTTTAATGTATTCAGTTTTAATATGAGAAGAGAAAAAAAGTAGGGTATGAGACCAAAAAGAATCTTACCAACTTTAGTGAGATAATTTTTCTGTAGGAAAATCAAGGTAATTCAAGGTTTATCTCCAACTGTGCCTTTAACCCAGGCCGACCGACCACACATTGTGTAACCAGCACAAGCACTGAATAAACATGAACGTTTGTTTCCTCTTCTAGCAATTATTTCCCATTCTTTTGCTTTGCTTTTCCCCACATTTGCTCTTTGCTCCCACTATCTATCCCACACCCATCTCAGTTTATCACACTAGGACAACTTGACTTTTTCTGCTAGAAATCACTGGATGGAAATCCAGGTCTATTTGCAGTCTTCATAGTGCAGTTCTGAAACTCAAATCCCAGATCCCAGTGATTTGGAGGAAAACAGAAGAGATGATATTGCCTTTCTCCTGCAGAAGAGGAGAAGGAAAGATGCATGGCCTCACATGCAGCATGGAGCCCTGCCAGGAAGGCTCTATGAACTTCCTGGTCTTGTTATCTGTCGTGTATAATACCCTCACTTGAGCAGCCTTTCAGCCATTCAGTTAGAGAGGCAGGTACTATGGCTGCAGTTCCAGGAACTCAGAGGAGACCCAAGGAACAAAGTACATATTTGTGGCTTCATTGGAGTTTTCCCATAAGCAGACTGGAGACAAGGATATCATGCAAATAGTTTACTAGGGAAACAAAAATAACACAGGTAGAGAAGTGAGAAGGTGATGGAAAGACAGAAAGAGAAAGCAACCAGTAGGAGTGCTATTGGGTCAGCTGCCACAGTGGGAGCTGGTGCTCTATTTCCCATGTAAGAATCCTTACAAATAGTGCAAAGCATGTATCTCAGAATTACCCAGCTGTGAGGTGAGGGAATTGGGGTGCTTATACATAAAATGTATACATTTTATCCATGTCTACAAGAGTCAACAATTGGCCAGGTGTGGTAGCTTATGCCTGTAATCCAAGCACTTTGGGTAGCTAAGGCAGGTAGATCACTTGAGCCCATGAGTTCAAGATCAGCCTTGCCAACGTGGTGAAACTCCACCATTACAAAAAATACAAAAATTAGCCCAGTGTTGTGGCACACACTTGTAATCCCAGCTACTCGGGAGGCTGAGGTGGGAGAATCGCTTGAGCTCAGGAGGCTGAGGTTACAGTGAGCTGAGATTGCACCACTGCACTCCAGCTTGGGTGGCAGAAGGACACCCTGTCGTAAAAAAAAAAAAAAAAAAGTCAACAATTGAGGGCTACTGGAGTGAGAGGGCAGGAAATTAACTCTTAACTGGGCAACATGGTTTTCCACAGTCGTAGTTGGTGGGTGGAGGGAAGATTCCCTCCAGCAGAGGTGCAAATACTGGCAAGTGGAAGTCTAGAGACTGAAAACTCTGAGGACTAGGGTGGGCATTGCTGGCCTGTACTACTGTTGTCTGTCTGCTAATCTGGCCTAAGCCCTTACACTGGCTGCTTCTGAGGCAAGCCTGGCAAGGAGTATGCATGGACACGAAGTGGGAGTTGGCACTAGGTGTGCATTTTCTGTAAATGCAGGCTGTCTATACTAACACCCTTTTTTGCGTAGGGGGAGGATGCAGTCATTTTGTGCTGCTGCCTTATTCAGGCTATTACATAGATGACAAAGGGGAAACAGCAGGCTTGACCCCTACACCCTCGTATCCTGATCCCCAAATGAGCCAGAGGGTGGAGGGTAGCCAGAATCTGCCTACAGATTCACATGACAAGTTACAAGGGCTCAGGGAACTTCCTGAACCAAGATCCAGTTCAAATCTACATCACTCTTAGAAACAATAAGGATAAAAGGAACTATTTCCATCTACATTTCAACTTGGGGAGTAATCTGGGCATCAGAAACTAAATGGAATTTGTGCCAACCTTTTCAAAGGTCTTAGAGCCACCCTTTAGGGTGAGCTTTGTAATGTAAACAGGGTCAAGAGGAGTCTATGAAGAGAAGAAATGTGCTGTGGTCCTACGAGCCCAGACTGTGTTGCGTGTGCTTTCTAGGTGAGAGCTACTTGCTTGTTAGGTAACTAGTGAAGACATCACTTACTGTTCTCACAGGTGAGGAGCCTCAAATGGAATCAGAGAACTTCTGTCTTCTCTACTGACATAAGCAGATACCGTTTCATCCTCTTCACAGTTCAAGCCTGGGTAGATGGCAGAGCATCTGTGAGCATCCCTCTGAAACCTGAGGCCTGAAATTTGTACAGCAGAGTAAGCAATGGAAGTATCTAAACTGCTTCCTCCTTGGTGGGGGGCAAGGAATAAGGAACACCATCTCAGAGTCTTCAGAGAGGGGCTTGTGAAACAGGACCAAGGATTTGAGTAAGGAGAGAGTGAGAATGAAGGAGGGCTTGGCACACAGGGAGCATTTGTGTGTAGGACCTTCCATCTGAAGGCCAAGCCTCTGATGCCTCCAGCCCCTGGGTACAAAGGAAAAGGAAGATTTTAAACTCGCAGCCCCTAGTTCTCCCTCACCATTATATTCTTGGAAGGCTGCTTTTATCTTCAACATCATACAGACTGCATGCATCTGGGCTTCCCCAGATGCCTTGCTTTTCTCGAGCAAGGCAGGAGCTACTCAGAAAAGGCTGCTGACTGTTTCCTGATCTTCTTGCAGGATGCATCAGTCCGAGTTCAACCAGCGAAGCAGACTAGAAGATCTATATATCTCGTGTGTATGTGTGTGTGTGTGCAATTGTGCAGCTGGACAAGTAAGTGCAAAGTCTGCGGGGCAAGCAGTTATAAAAATTAGATCACAAATAAGCAGAAACCCCAAGAGCACAGGCAGGAGTTGTTCACAGGTGGTCAGGAAGGGAAGATTGCAAGCAGGCCAGACCCCATGAGCACAGACATGTATGCTCTCCCCCCTCCTTTTTCTTCTCTCTGTCCCCACAGAAGCCCTATGCCCTCTTTTAAGGCCTTCCAACTGGTTAGGTCAGATCCACTCAGGATAACTTAAAGTCAACTGATGAAAGACTTTAATTACATTTGCAAAAGCCCTTCACAGCCCCACCTAGATTTGTGTCTTATTGAATAACTGAGAGGATTGTCTATACTACCAAATAGCTACTGCTTCCTTTCATTTTCCATCTCTCACAAGACAGTATCTCTTTTAGCCCACTCTATCCAGTACTGCACTACGAAGGGAATTATGAAAAATGCAGTTTAACTTAGTTAAGCTGAGACACCACAAAGTCGTCACACAGGAAGATTTGGCAGAAGTGGCAAGGGGTACCAGTCATCCTTGAGAATTACTAGGTGGAGCTCTCAGTAAGTATCACTCATCCAAGAAGGACCTACCAAGGAAAACAACTCGGTGGATAGGAGAGACTGTTAAGAATGACTTCTCTAATTTCTATTCCTCACTCAGATTAGGGGGGAAAAAGCCCTTCATATTCAAAAGGAAGGGCCCCACTGCAACCTTAATTAGGCATCCTGTATTGGGTGAGAAGTGGAATGTCATTCATGAGATCAAATGCAGAGGAGACTCATTCTGAATGATTGATATGGTCCTTCCCAGTGGTCCTTCATGGTAATTCAGGTTTTAATACAGAAAACTAAAACTCTCTAGATTCTCTTTTTTTTTTTTTTTTTTTTTTTGAGGCGGAGTCTCACTCTGTAGCCAGGCTGGAGTGCAATGGCATGATCTCAGCTCATTGCAACCTCCACCTCCCGGGTTCAAGCAATTCTCCTGCCTCAGTCTCCTGAGTAGCTGGGATTACAGGCATGCTCCACCACGCCTGGCTAATTTTTGTATTTTTAGTAGAGATAAGGTTTCACCATGTCAGTCAGGCTGGTCTGGAACTCCTGATCTCTTAATCTGCCCACCTTGGCCTCCCAAAGTTCTGAGATTACAGGGGTGAGCCACTGTGCCCAGCCCTTAGATTCTTTTTAAAAATTATTTTTAACTGTGGTAAAATACACATAACAAAGTTTATCATTATAAAAATTTTTAGGTTTACAGTTCAGTGACATTAAGCATATTCACATTGTTCTGCAGCCATCACTACCGTCCATCTCCAGACCTCTTTTCACTTTCAAAACTAAAACTCTGTTTCTGTTAAGCAATAGTTCCCCATCCTCCCTTCCCCCAGTCGCTGGCAACATCATTCTACTTTCTGTCCATGAATTTGATGACTCTAGGTACCTCATACAAGTGGAACAATACAATAGTTGCCCTTTTGTGACTGGTTTATTTCACAAAACATAACGCCCCCAAGGTTCATTCATGCCATAGCATATGTAGGAATTTCCTTCCCTTTTAAGGCTGAATAATACTCCATTGTATGTATATAGCACACTTTGTTTAGTCATCCATCTATCAGTGGCCATTCAGCTGCTTCCATTCCTTGGCTAGTATAAATAATGCTGTTATGAACATGGGTGTAGAAATATTTCTTCAAATCTCTGCTTTCAGTTCTATTGGCTATAAACCCAGAATTGAAATTGTTGGATCATATGGTAATTTTATTTTTAATTTTTTGAGGAATTGACACACATACTGTTTTTCACAGCAGCTGCACCATTTTATATTTCCATGACAGTGAACAAGGTTTCCAATTTTTCCACAACCTCACCAACACTTATCTTCTGTTTTTTGTTTTTTATAGCAGCCACCCTGATGGGTCTGTAGTGAATCTAGTTATTTTAAGCAGAAATGAAATTAGACACTTAAAAACTATCTTATGCACTGGAGCAACAAGCTCTAGACTGGACTTCCACAGTGATTTCCAGAACACTATAAAACCATCTGCCAGGGGAGCAATTACATTTGTCATAATCGCAAATGAGGGGAAACAAAACATTGTTATTAGAACGACTGAGTTCAATAATAAACCACTATTACTGTTGTATCGATTAACTATGACTTGCAACAATGATGCTTAACAAACAATGACGAGACTTCACTGGCCTACAACAGTAAGTATATATTTAGCTTTGTGCTTGCAGTTAGCTAATCTAGGCTGGGCTTGCTGGGAGCAGCTGGACTGAGGCAGGCAGCTCTGCTCCATGTGTTTCTAATCTACCTGCTGGGATCAGCATGTTCACTGGAGTACTGTGTAGTCATCTTACAGTGATATCAGAAGGGTGAGTGGAAATACACAAGTCCTCTTAAGGTTTAGGCTCAGAACTGGTATGCCAACACTTTCACCTTCTACTTTTGGTTACATTTCTCTCATTTAGAGACATGGAAAAGAATAGGAATACTTACCTTCTTACAGGGAGGTAAGAAGATTAGGGAGGGGATCCAAGATGGCCAAATAGGAGCAGCTCTGGATTGCAACTCCCAGTGAGCACATGGAGGGTGAGTGGTCGCCACATTTCCAGACAGATTTTTATTGCCCGCAGACCACGAGATTCCAGGGCGGAGGAGTGCCACAGGTCTCCAGCATGGCTGTTTCAGCCAGGGCGGCGGATCTCTGCACAAAAAACTCACACGGGTCCAGGCACCATTTCACCTGGTGACTGGAGCACCTGGGAGACAGAGTCACCCATTCAACTGATAAAAAGGAGACTGAAATAGGGAGCCAGGCCAGGAGATTCCTGGGTGAAAAAGTGCCACAAGTCTCTAGCACAGCTGAGCCGGCACAGTGAGTCTCCACACAAATCTCACACAAATCCGGGCACCTTTTCAACAGGTGACTGGAACACCTGGGAGACAGAGTTGCCCATTCAACTGATAAAAAGGGGACTGAAACAGGGAGCTGGGCCAGGAGATTCCTGGGCGGAAAAACGCTACCAGTAAGGCTGTTTCAACCAGCATAGTAAGTCACCACACAAAATCTCACACAAATCAGGGCACCTTTTCAACTGGCGACGGGAATGCCTGGGAGACAGAGTCACCCATTCAACTGAAAAGAAAAAGGGACTGAAACAGGGAGCCAGGCCAGGAGATTCCCAGGTGAAAAAGAGCCACAAACCCCAGTGCAGCTGTTTCAGCCGGCACGGCAGGTTTGCGCACAAGAACTCACACAAATCCAGGTGTCGTTTCAACTAGTGACCAGAACACCTGGGAGACAGAGTTGCCCATTCAACTGAAAAAAAAGGGGTCTGAGGCAGGGAGCCAGGTGATCAGGTGTGGCCGGTCCCACGCCCACAAAGACCAGCAATCTGAAATGCTCTAGATTGAGAGTTTCACAGCAAGCACAGCTGAACCCAAGAAGAGCAACCCCATGCCTCAATCAAAAGACACAGACTGGCAAATTGGATAAAACGCCAAAACCCATTGGTGTGCTGTATCCAGGAAACCCACCTCACATGCAAGGATACACATAGGCTCAAAATAAAGGGATGGAGGAAGATTTACTAAGCAAATGGAGAGCAAAAAAAAAAAAAAAGTAGGAGTTACAATCCTAGTCTCTGATAAAATAGACTTTAAACCAACAAAAATCAGAAGAGACAAAGAAGGACATTATAATGGTAAAAAGATCAATGCAACAAGAAGCGCTAACAATCCTAAATACAGGATCCTAAACACACCCAATACAGGAACACCCAGATACATAAAGCAAGTTCTTCATGACTTACAAAGAGACATAGACTCCCATGCAATAGTAGTGGGAGACTTTAACAGTCCACTGTCAATATTAGACAGATCAATGAGACAGAAAATTAACAAGGATATCCAGGACTTGAACTCAGACTTGGAACAAGAACACCTAATAGACATTTACAGAACTTTCCACCCCAAATCCACAGAATACACATTCTTCTTAGCACCACATCACACCTACTCTAAAATTGACCACATAATTGGAAGTAAATCACTCCTCAGCAAATGCAAAAGAACAGAAATCATAACAAAGACTCTCTCAGACCACAGTGTAATCAAGTTAGAACTCAGAATTCAGAAACTAACTCAGAACCACACAGCTTCATGGAAAATGAAAAACTGGCTCTTGAATGTTGACTGGATAAACAATGAAATGAAGGCAGAAATCAAGATGGTCTTCAAAACCAATGAGAATGAAGACACAGCATATCAGAATCTCTGGGACACATTTAAAGCAGTGTCTAGAGGAAAATATATAGCAATAAATGCCCACATGAAAAGCAAGGAAAGATATAAAATCGACACCCTATCATCAAAATTGAAAGAGCTAGAGGAGCAAGATCAAAAAAACTCAAAACTAGCAGAAGACAAGAAATAACTAAGATCAGAGCAGAACAGAAAGAGATAGAGGCACAAAAAACCCTTCAAAAAATCAATAAATCCAGGAGCTGGTTTTTTTAAAAGATCAATAGAATAGACAGACCACTGGCCAGATTAATAAAAGAAAAAAGAGAAGAATCAAATAGATGCAATAAAAAACGATAAAGGGGACATCACCAGAGATTCGAAAGAAATACAAACCACCATCAGAGATTACTACAAACAACTCTATGCACATAAACTAGTAAACCTGGAAGAAATGGATAAATTCCTGGACACTTGCACCCTCCCAAGCCTAAACCATGAAGAAGTCGAAACCCTGAATAGAACAATAACAAGGGCTGAAGTTGAGGCAGCAATTAATAGCCTACCAACCAAAAAAAGCCCAGGTCCAGATGGGTTCACAGCTGAATTCTACCAGACATACAAAGAGGAGCTGGTATCACTCCTTCTGAAACTCTTCAAAACAATCCTAAAAGAGGGAATCCTTCCCAAATCATTTTATGAGACCAACATTATCCTGATACCAAAACTCAGCAGAGACTCAACAAGAAAAGAAAACTTCAGGCCAATATCCATGATGAACATAGATGCAAAAATCTTCAATAAAATACTGGCAAACTGATGGCAACAGCACATCAAAAAGCTTATCCATCACGATCAAGTAGACTTCATCCCAGAGACACAAGGCTGGTTCAACATACACAAGTCTATAAACATCATCCACCACATAAACAGAACGAAACACAAAAACCACATGATTATCTCAATAGATGCAGAGAAGGCCTTCGACAAAATTCAACAGTGCTTTATGCTAAAAACTCTCAATAAACTAGGTATCGATGGAACGTATCTGAAAGTAATAAAAGCTATTTATGGCAATCCCACAGCCAATATCATACTGAATGGGCAAAAACTGGAAGCATTCCCTTTGAAATGTGGCACTAGACAAGGATGCCCTCTCTCACCACTCCTATTCAATATAGTATTGGAAGTTGTAGCCAGAGCAATTAGGCAAGAAAAAAGAAATAAAGGTGTTTTCAATTAGG
>PVKP010033318.1:0-25124 GCA_004027715.1 Plecturocebus donacophilus | reverse complement strand
CATTTCGTTAAATCTTCTTTCAAGGTTCTTAGTTTCTTTGCATTGGGTTAGAACATGTTCTTTTAGCTCACAGAAGTTTCTTATTATCCACCTTCTGAAGCCTGATTCTGTGAGTTCATCACACTCATCCTCCGTCAAGCCTTGTTCTCTTGCTGATGAGGAACTGTGATCCCCTGTAGGAGGAGAGGCATTCTGATTTTTAAATGTGGATGACATCATGAGAAATGTTTTTAAACTACTGTCCTTGGGGAGGAGGGACCTTGGTGCTGGTGTTAAAGTCTGCCTTTGCCTCTGCTTTGATAACACCGGCAGCATCACTATGCGATCATTTGCATCCTGGTATAGCAAGACGCCTTGGCTAGCAATGCCCTCCTGCCTATTTTAACTCCTGTGTGCTGTCACCCACCTACTCTACTGTGTCACTGCCTGAGACTGGTGGCTCCTTTGTGCAAGGCCAGCTTCATCTGTGGGCAGATATTAGAGAGAGGTGGCCTAAAGAGGCTGAGTCCATTCAGATCCTGCCTCTCTCTTCCCCAACTGGCAGAACCTGTGCGTGTGTTCCCTGAGCAATTCCAGACAATGTCATCTTCAGTTTGCACAGCTCAGCCTCAGGAGGATGAGCACATGAGGCCTGAGAAATCTTGGGAAGAGTGACAGGGATGGTGTTTCCTCTCCAGGGATGACCCCCTAAAGACTGGGCCTTGTGTGGGGATGATACAAGGTGGGTGGCACCTGCCCAAAGATGCAGCAGACTCACCCAAACACAGTCCTTATTGCTTCTTTTCACCAAGGATCCTCTCGGCTCCTGGGGGGAAGAGCCTTTCCCTTTCTGTTGAGCTCTGCAATTTTCTTTAGATAAACCAATGGTGCAAAAACAAGACAGGCATCCCTGCAGGCCATCCACACACTCACACAAAATAATCACCAGACTTTATTTTAGAAGCAACCAGAATAATAGCTGAAGTATCCAGGAACAGTGTTGAGGAGTGTCTGTGAATGACAATTAGACATGGCTACCTCCGACACCAAAGACAGCTTCCCCTTGCAGTGACAACTTCAAATGCAACGTTGGCTACGCAGTCTGTGACTTCCTTAGTGCCAATGAGGCCTATGAAATGTTTAGTGCTGTGTGCCAAAGACTTAAAAGTTGACTTTCATAAAAGTCATCATTTATGCCGTGGCCTGCTCCCTCTTCAAAGAAGGGGTTCCCAACGCCCCAGAAAGAAGGAGCCTTAGGCATACTCAGATGAGAGCTCAATGGGAGGATAAGACTCTCCAGTACAGTCAACCAAAAACTCTCAATCCTTTGTCAGACTTCCTTTCCAAAGGGGGCGTGGTGCTGGATTTCAGCCTGCTTTCTGGTTCCCTTCACAGTGAGGGCAGGCTGTGGTGCTCACAGGGCTTGTGGGGAGGACATGACCACAGGAAATGGGGCCTGTGCCACCTTAGCTCAAGTCCCTGAGGTATTTCCAGGATGTTGCTGCCTACCTGAGCCCCTGTCCCCAGAGCATGCATGGATGAATGAGCCTCTCATCAGGGCCATCTAAGTTCCACCCCAGTCTGTCCCTAGCCAGAGCCTCTTCTCGCCCCCTCTCCTTTTCCCCACGCTTTTCCCAGCTTATGCATCATGCATGCTTTTCACACACTCTTCCATCATCCAAGCCCTACTCTTCCTTCCTTCAAGGTCAAGTTCAAATTCCAATTCCTCTATGGAATCTTTATTGCCGGAGGTAGTAATAACGCAATAATGCCCTGAAAACATGCAATGGTTTACAGCTTTCCTATCCATTACCTCATTCAAAGGTCCTAGATTTCCAGAGCTAGAAAGCCTTAGAAACCATAACACTATGATTTTATGGAGAAGGAGGCTAAGGAAGCACACAGGATGCTACTGTTGATGGTGAGCAAGGAAAAGATCCCAGGCCTCTTGACCACCCAGACTGGTATTGCCCACAGTGGAGACTCCTGTGGGAGTACCCTTACCTGCCAGCTGCCCGTGAGATGACTGGGAAGGGCAACTCGCCCCTGGTCATATGACCAGCCAAGCAGCCTCATTAGTACCTGCATCCTCTGCCTCCTGGTTCAATGCTTTCAACCAGATGGAGCTGCCTTCCTGCAAATCGTGGATTGTCCTTATGGAATGGCTCTGGGGGCTAGTGCACAAAGCTATTTCACCACTCATGTGACTTAGCCTTACCACCGGCATTGTTGTTAAACTCTTTGACCCCAATAAAGCTCCTAAAGAACAGGGCTAATATTTTATACCCTCTGAGGTCCTTACTGCCCCATTTCAGAGCTCCGGTAATTAGTGCAGGACTTCCTCTGGATTAATGGGATGGAGAGCCATCCTTGTTTAAACAAGTCAGGAGAAAGAAAAGGCAGGAATCAGTGAGAACTAAGCCTTCCCTGCCTGGGAGAGGAAACAGGGGTGTATGCACAGAGAGGGAGGTCGAGGCTGGAGGGCAGGCCAGTGGGAAGAGGTGGCTCACACCTGCGAAGGCCAGACACAGCCAGTAGGTTTGGAGGAGTCTGTCCTGGAGGACTGAACACACACAAGCCATCACCCATCTCTCTCCCTTCACTCCACTTATAGGAAAGGGGCCCAAACCCTCTGGACCCTGACCAATCCAGGAACTGGGTTTACTCCAAGGTTTAACAGGCCACATTCTCCCAACCTTTGTGCAGCCCGCTTGTGGGGCCTCTTCCCAGCTCTGGGACTGATTAGATAGAAAAAGACTCACGTTTCTGAGGTCTCCTTTGCCCATTTTTCTTGCAAAGACACCAGACAGAGCCCCTGGCAAGGATGTTGCCACATCTGCTTCACATGACTGTATCTGACACTGAGGACAAGCCAGGTTGCCACCTGATGCCAGGGACATCTGGTCTGAGCTCCTCGTCACTTGGCAGACTCTTTTGCTGGGTTCCCACCACAGGCATTTCTCTTTTTCCCAGTGTCTTTTTCAGTAGTGAATTACTTTTGTCTTAATTCTAGGCTCCTGTTCTTGGGTGTGTCAGAAACAGGTAGAGAGAGTGACTACCCTTCTGGGGAACTTGGTGGGTTCTCAAGGTCCTGTGGCAAGTGGCAGCCATACTCACAAAGCCAAAATAAGTCCCCTGCTGACCTGCGTGAGGGCTTGGCATCCTCAAGCCACTTTTTGGGCTCCGACATTTCTCTAGAAGGTTCCTATTACATGTATAGTTATTATATGGGAGATTTGAAACTAATTGATCTCTGCAGCAAATCATAATTGTCCCCAAAGAAGCACGAGGGTCTATACAAATAACATTTAATGGGGTTTAATTTTGGTTGTAGGTATAGATTAGTTTATTCACCTGGAAAAAAATGAGTTGGACTAATCTCTCAAAATTACTTTTAACACCAAATATACGGCTTTTGTAGGTGGTTGAGGGATTTCTTCTTTTTTTTTTTTAGCCTTCTGATTTGCGATTTGCCCATTTGTGGCATCAGACTTGGGTCAAACTTGTGAATTACTGTCTGTTTCAGAAGGTAGAAGCCCTGGGAGGCCTATCAACACTTCCATGGAAGGCTGTAAGGCTCCCTGGGAATTAGGTTGAGGGGTTTCTGTCTTGCAGGGATTTTGCTGAGCATGGGAAAGTTTGGAGCACTCTCTGTCATAGTCTTGTCTTTGCTGTATCTTGGGACATAGCCTGGATGAGCAAGCCTGGGCAGATAGGCTGCGGGGTGGACCTAGAATGAGCACAGCCAGTGCTGTGGTGAGGACTGCCCACCTGGACCCTTTGTCACTGTGATTCTCCCAGCCACGGGGAAGGCTGAGAGGAGGACTGTCAGGAGCGAGGAGCTGCCCTGGGACAGATGCTGTGCATATGCTCTGTCACTGAACATCACAGCACACTGGCAGGGAAGCATTCTCATCTGCTTTTTATAGGTAAGAAAGCAGAGGCTCTAGCAGTTTGGGAGCTTACCTGGGGCCATGTTGCATTCTCAGGCAAGGCAGCTTCTCCAGGTCCAGGAGACCCCCTGCTAGCCACTTGCCAGTTTGTCTGTTGTCTCCCTCTGGGGACACCACGTCTGCGGACACTGCCTCTGCTGCTGGGCTGGACTTCCTCCTGGCACCAGATGGTGTCATTGACTACCTGAAACAAACACAGCCGATACTGCTACAAACACATCGTGCAGTCTTTTTCCTTTCTGATGAGAATTGTACAAAATCGAATTGACCACCTATAACAAATGCAGCCGATACTATTCAAAATGCACCATACATTCATTTTCCTTTTTGATGAGGATTGCATGAAATCGGATTGACTGGAATGCTTGTGTCTTGGAGCCCAAGTGTGTGGCATGCTATGTAGAGGGTGAATCCATCTGCATGTGAGGCTGCACGTTTGACACATCTCCACCAACATAGAGATTGCTTCCTGGCATGCATGACTAATAGTGAGTTGTGAAAAGGAAATTTCACTTAACCATCAATAATGAAAGGGATTTTCAATCAATCTTGCTGGAGGAAAGATGGCATGGCATTCTCTTCTGTTCTCTGCAGAAAAGGCAATAAAAAATCAGTGCCACATAACAAAGGCATCAGAGGATGTAGCATAGAGGTGTCATATAGTTAATTAGTGAAAATATTCTCTTATTTTCTGGGTATCACAAGGCTTTTAAAAATGTATAACTTGTTACAAGTTGTTGTTGTAAATACACATTCAATTTCGCATGCGATTTTTGTATAAGGAGTTTTGCATTCATTTTGGGTACGTTTCCAGCCCATAGGAGGGCTCTGCCCACCTGCTGTGCAGCAATAGTGGAGAAGGCTTGCCAGGAGGGAGACATGGAGGTGAGTATGGGGAAGGCAGCCAGCTCTGAAAGTACCCGTGTGTCATTCTAAAAGAGTCCCACTTTTGTTGGGGAGTCTGTGGACTTCTAAACGAAGAAATGACAGAATGAGATTTGCTTCTTCAGGTGGTCCTGGAGGAAGGAGATAGGGTGGTCTAAGGTGGGAAAAAGGGGTGACAGGGAGGTGATCAGGTGGCATAAATGAAAGATAATGAGACTCTCCTCTGGAGCAGGAGGGGTGGGGAAGGAGAGTTACTGTGGTGCTCACGAAGCAGACTGGGCAGCACTCCATGGATGACAGACAAGGAATTCGTGTGGGTGTGCTGGGGCCCAGGGACCGGGTAGACAGAGGGAGTGCAGTGAGACAGAGAAAGACCAGAGGAAACTGGGGTTTGACCTTGGATGGCGGGGAGGGTAGAAACACCATTCAGAGAGAGCCCAGGAAGAGCAGCAGCTCTGAGCAGATAATGAGTCCAGTGTTGGGCCTGCACAGCCTCAAGTACTGACCCACAAAGCTAAAAGAATGAAATGATCTGAGTCAACAAATTACACACTGAATGAGCCCAGTGGCATGCCAGGCTGGCATGAGGGCAGGGAAAGATTGAACGGTGGCTGTGACGCAGCCTGGGCCCCAGGGAAGAGGTCACAGAATGGCAGTCCAAACTGCCCCCCACTGAGGTTTTTTTTTTTAATACACATTATTATAGTTGCTTATTAAAAATAAGAAATGCATTAACATGTTTCAAAAATCAAAACTTACAAAAGGATATTTGCAAAAAGTTTCCTGGTTTCCCTTCCTGGATTCAATCGATGTTACCGGTTTCCTGTAGATTCTTAGAGATATTTCACGAAATGTGCAAGCAAATATGTACTGGTCTGCACAAATGCTCTTTTCGCTGTATTGTATATCTTGGAGATAGATTCATGTTAGTATGATAATAGCTATGTCCCTTTAAATAGCTGCATACTAACCCTTCGTACAGACATACCAGCATTTAATTAACCAGTCTCCAGTCAATAACCATTGGGTTTTTTTGCACATATATGAATCTATCTGTAGGATAAATTCCTGGATATGGAATTGCTGAGTCAAAGGACACATGCATTTATAATTTTGATAGGCATCAACAGAGCAGTTTTAAAAAATTGGATCTGAATCTGTGTTGAATGTCTTTGTCTCCGGGTCTTTACATCCCCACACTCCCCACCCATTGTCTGATGGTTATGTCCGACTTTTGTGTTACTTGCCTGCTACAAAGGCATTGAGAAAAACCCCACAGATTTAAGAGTGAGAGGACCTGGGTTCAAGTCCAAGCTTCCTTACTTAGCTGCTCTTTTCATCAGCAAGACAAACACAACATCTAAGAACCATTCTGGGTAAATTTGAGATAATTAACTAGGGCAGTGTGTGCAAGAATATTGTGTGATATGTGAGGGGCTTTGTTAATACTCTTGATGGTGATGAAAATACAACAGAGAAGAAAGAACAGCGTCAAGTGTGTGTACTTTTAGTGCCATGACAGCTTTCATCTGTGGATCTCATAATGCCCTTATAAATATTTACCTGTAACCTACCTTTCACTGTGAAACAGTTGTCAGCATCATTATTTTCATCTTACAGAGGGACAGACTGACGTCACCATGGTTTCTCCTGGAGTTTCTCTCTTCAAATAAATCAACCCACATGAAAAATGCACGTAAGTTTAGCTAAAAAGTAACTTTCTCCATTAAGCATGTGTGGAAGCCTCAGCAATTGCGGCATTCTTCTTATCTGCTTCTTTGGTTTATGTTGCTGACACTGTGGGTTGTTCATCCACAGTTTTTCTTCTACTCCTTCTTCCTTGCTGGTTGTCTTAGCCTGTTCGGACTTCTATAACAAATTACCATGAACTGTGTGGCTTAAACCACAGACATTTATTTATCACAGTTCTGGAGGCTGTGAAGTCCAAGATCAATGTGTCAGCAGATTCCACGTCTGGTGAGGACCCATTTCCTGGCTTGTGGATGGCCTTCTTCTCATTGTATCCTCACATGGCAGGGACCAGAAAGAGAGCAAGCTCTGTGTCTTTTCTTAGAAAAGCACTGATCCCATTGATAGGGCTCTATTTTCATGACTGAATTACCTTCCAGAGGCCCCATTTTCTAATATCATCACCTTGTGAGTAAGGGTTTCATTATATAAATCTGGGGTACACAAACAATCAGTCTATAGCACTGGTAGAAATAGCCTCTCACTGTAGAGGCTGAAAGCACCAGATACTTGGTCAGGCGCAGTGGCTCACACCTATAATCCCAGCACTGTTGGGGGCCAAGGCAGGAGGATCACTTGAGGTCAGGAGTTTGAGAGCAGCCTGGCCAATGTGGTAAAACCCCATCTCTACTAAAAATACAAAAATTATCTGAGTATGGTGGTGCCTGCCTGTAGTCTCAGCTACTCAGGAGGCTGAGGCAGGAGAATCACTTGAACCTGGGAGGCAAAGCATGCAGTGAGCTCAGATTGCACCACTGGACTCCAGCCTGGGTGAAAGAGTGAGATACTATCTAAAACAACAAAACAAAACAAAACAAACAAACAAACAAAAAACAGTGACTCTCTTCCCTAGCCTGTCTTGCAGCTAGGTAATAGACATGAGAGCCAATCAAGGCCAATGGACAGGAGGGTGTGTCTGCTGAAGGACTCCCTAATAAAACAAAGCAAGTAAAAAGAGCCTCCTTTCTTGCCTTTTGGTGGACTTGAGTGAAGATCATGCCTGGAGCAGTGGCCACCATCTTGTGGCCACGCTGGGGAGACTGGGGAGGGGTGGAAAGGACAAAAGAGAAGAAGCACCCCAACCTCCAGGATTTCTATTACATGAGATAATAATGATCTTTATTTTTAAGCCTCTGGAAATTAAATATGCTGTTAATGGCCAAAAGCATCTAAATGATATACTTGGTGTCCAAACTCATGCCATGTTTTGTGCATATGAGCTTCTGTATCCAGTATCTTCAGATAAAACAGTTTCTGAAGCAGTTGATTGTATAGGCCTCTAATGGAGATTTGTGTGGGGTGAGGGAGGGAGCTTGACACAGACATGTTAATGACTGTCAACTATAGACAGTGGCGCATGCCTCTGTCCCAAACTATACCATTTCCACTCATGTCTTCTGGTCTGGATGTTAGATAACCTCACTTTTTCTCAAAAATAATGCATCACATCTAGGAATTCACTAATGGGTACACTGTTTCATTCATCAAGCAAATATTGAATGCTTATAGTCGACCAGGCCATGTTCTAAACACTGGGGATATAACTATTAGTAAGTCAGAGGTGTTGCCCTCAGAGACTTGTAAGTTGGTGGCAGAGATAGGGAGATATATAGATGATGTGACCAAAAACCTGATTCAGATCAGTTCAGGGTCTTGGCAGAAAGCAGTCGGCACATCTGAGAGTCTCACTGAAGGACGTTTCATTAAACAACTGTTTAGATGGGTTTAATGGAACCACAAAGGGAGATGACTTGTGTATGTGGGAAGCTGTTACTGCCTTGGGCCTGACGGGGCAGAGGAAAGGAGAAACATTCCTGGAGCCCACAAAGAGCTTGAGGCCAGAACAAGTGGAGCTGTAACCTGTAACCTAAGAGGGTAACCAGTGGCTGCCAGCTTCCCCTCCTTCACCACCATCTGCTAAGCCCCCAACCAGAAGGCAAAGGGCCAAGGAGCCCAAGAGAAGCAGCCAAGGAAGGTTCAACCCTTGGGGCACAAGGGGTAGGGAAACACTGAGAGCGAGTGCATGGTGGGGCACACAGAAATCACCATCACAATACGAAAAACTCTAAAAACTGATTTTATTCCCTAGCTCTTGTTTCTGTCAATATTAACCATGATAATTGCCTATTTCAATTTTTCTAAAGTGAGCACTCTTTTGGACTTTCATTTTTCACACAGCTTGATTTCAGGCCTTGTTAGAAGAGCCATTCAAACAGGAGCTGAAAAACCATTTGAATCTTTGAGAATATATAACTGCATATACATCATCAACTCTAGGTTAATTAAAAATTCACAGCATTCAGTGAGAGCGGCAGGCCTGAGGGAAAAGTCGTAAGGATTAAAGAGATTTCATCCCCTGCATGTGCATGGAAATTATGCATGACTCCTAGGTTGGGAGTTTGGGAGGGAAGGAAAGGATGTACTTAACCTGATTTAGCTTTAGCTCGGGGATCTTGAGCAGAGCACACTCCACAACAGCGAACCTCATTCACTAACCTGAGATCAAAATATAAGGAAGCAGAACACTTAACTTTTAATGAACTCTAATCTCTTTAATCAAATTTATAATTAATTCTCATGCTATTCTGGCTAACATTGGAAGCTTTATTCATTAACTCTAATTATTATCCAGATTTCCTGCCCTAGAAACATACTCATATGCTTCCTACTTTTTCAAAACCATAAAGCAGTAGCATAATTGGAGAGTGATTGTTTTCCAACAGAAGTGACAAGTTCTCAAAAACGAGGTCTCTGCATCTCACTCAGAGGATGAAACTGTCACTGAAAATTCCTGTCCTCCTGCAGCAGAGAATCACTCACGTCTGAACTACCTGCCCTCTCTCTCAGCCCTATCATGGCTCTGTAAACTGCTCTTAGGGATCCATACTCTCTTCGTTTTCTAATTTATTTTTTTCCGGACAAATTATATATGAACATTTTTTTCTGACAAATTATATATGCACATATTTTAAAGTCAAATTATTCTACAAGGCTTTTAATGAAAAACGGCGGTGTGTCCTTAGCATTTTCCACTCCCCAAAGGCAACCCCTTATCCCCGCATGTAGCACATTCTTGGTAATTCCTTTCATATCCCCAAATAACATGCTGGCGATCCTCTTCCTTTGAGTCTTCCATTCTAGGAGTTACCTACTGACTCCCCTTTGTGGAGGTTGTTGCCCTCAGTTCTCAAACCTTTCCCCAGCCCCAGCCATTCTACCGCTATTTCATTCAGACACATCTCTCGTCCTCCCAGCCTCTCAATATCAATACACATACAATGTAATTTGGTTATAGCCATAGTCAGTGTTTACCTAATTATGCTTCCAGATGCTATTCACAGTCAAGTCACACAGTTTACTATGATTACTTTTTCTTTCCTGCACAATATTTTGCATTCTCTGGAGCTCAGAGTTGTACTGGGTTTATGAGGGGGTGTGTATGAGTGTGTACATGTGCACATTTAACTTTCTGTGCACTTGTTACAACTTCACACCCAAACTCTACCTAGTTGTGTGAATCTCCTGTTGACCTATTCAGAAATGTCAGGATCCATTCATTCTTTCTCAAGAAATGTCCGTGCCATATCATTTCTTCCTGGTCCAGTGTTCCCATAGTAACTTTTTTAGTGATTTCTTGTGAGAGAAAGTTCTTGAAATCTTGTATATCCTATCAAGTCTATATTCTACCTTCACACTTACGTGATTTTCGAACTGGGAATAGAATCCTAGGATGTAAGTCACTTCCCTCCAGACATTTTGAAAGCATTGCTTCATTGTCTTCTAGCTCTGGAGTTGATACAAAAAAGTCCACCACCATTCATATTCTTGGTTCTTTGTCTATGTACTGTCACTTGTCTCTCGAAGTGCTTTCCAGCATTTGCCCCCAGTGTTCCAAAATTTTGCAATCATATACCTTGTTGTGGATTTGGTTTTGTTTTTTGTTTGTTTGTTTGTTTGTTTTTTGAGACAGGGTCTTGCTTTGTCACCCAGGCTGGAATGCAGTGGTGCAATCTCGGCTCACTACAACCTCCACCTCCCAGGCTCAAGTGATCCTCGTGCCTCAGCCTCCCAAGTAGCTGGGAATTACAGGCATGCACCACCACGCCCAGATAATTTTTCTATTTTTTTTTTTTTTTGTAGAGCCAAGGTTTTACCATGTTGGCCAGCTGGTCTTGAACTTCTGAACTCAAGTGATCCACCCACCTCGGCCTCCCAAAGTGCTGGGATTATAGGCGTGAGCGCCATGCCCAGCCCAGATCATTTTTGTACTTTGAACAGGTTACGTAGTGGACAAGAAAATAGTGTCCTTTACTTCTGAGCAATGTTCCTCTGCTACTTCCGAAATGATTTCCTCCCCACCATCTCCTGTCTATACTTAATCCTGCGATTTGTTTGTTGGATTCCTGTTACCTGCATTGATTCTCCAATTTTCTTCTCTTTTCTTTCTTTTTTTGTTTTTTCTTGAGACGGAGTCTCACTCTTGTTGCCCAGGCTGAAGTACAATGGTGCGATCTCGGCTCACTGCAACCTCCGCCTCCCAGTTTCAACTGATTCTCCTGCCTCAGCCTCCCAATTAGCTGGGATTACAAGTGCCACTACGCCTGGCTAATTTTTGTATTTTTTTAGTAGAGACGGGGTTTCACCATGTTGGCCATGCTGGTGTTGAACCCCTTACCTCAGGTAATCCACCCATCTCAGCCTCCCAAAGTGCTGGGATTACAGGCGTGAGCCACCACTCCCAGCCGTTCTCCAATTTTCCTTTTTATTTTTCCCCTCTCTGATCTCTTGGTCTTTTTACTGTACTTTCTTTAAGGGACATTTCCTCAACATTATCTTGAGCTTCTCAAGGTCACCTATCACATCTTTATTTTCTAATTTTTTTTCCCATGAGTATTTCTTTGATATAAGACCCTCTTGTGTTATGGCTGCAGTGTCCTCTCTTGTCTCTCTGAGGTTATTACTGCTCTCTTCCTCTGTCTGAGTAGCCTCTGCTTCAGCAGGCTGCTTTTTCTGTTGTTTGGCTTCCAGTCATTGCTGTGACATATTCTCCCTGAGCACCTTGTCTGATGATCTTGAGTGGGCCACTAAGGACTAACTGGAGGCTCTATTGGACTTCCAGCCATGGACTGCACTGGAAGGTGGTCAAGTAGGCCATTTCCTTCAGAGTCCCAGGGTCAGTTTCATCTGCTGGTGAGTGTCTCTAGAAAAGACACCTCTAATCTCCTGCCTGGAGGGTATTTGGCTATTTTCCAGGGCCCTCATCCTACCATGAGAAGGAGATTGGAGTTTTGAGCATTTACTCACTGTCTGACTTCCATACCCTCCCTTCAGCACACTTGGTGCCTGAGCTCAGACATCCTCAGGTTATTTGCTCAGGAAAATAAACTTCTGGTCTGCTGCTGCTGACCTTAGCCACTCCTTAAGGAAGGCTTTCATCCAGTCCTCCCTTACGGCCACTGATCGAAATGCGCTCCCCGAAGTCGGTAAGGGTTTGTGTGTGGGAGGAGGGGAGCCCCACAATGTAAACAAGGTCATTTCTCAACTGCTGTCACTGCCAGCTAAGGGTGTCATTTTCTCCATCTTTTCTATTTGATTTCTACCTTCTGGTCTCTTCTTCAATATTCTCTGTCTTCGCGAGATTTACAGTCATTGTGGTAGGAAACGCTTGATGAACAAAAAGTCATAATTTTAAATAAAGAAAGGATCCATGTGAATCCTTTCATTTGCCCTGTGCTCCATATGGCTCAGCATGGCACTGGTCCAGTCCCTGACCTTTCTCCAGAAGTTCTGACCATCTTGGTATTTTCATAATCACCTTAGTCAATAAAGGTTGTGAGAGGCTGCAAATTATATTTTCAATTGTCCATCATGCAAAGCATTTGAACATTCCAGAAATGAGGGCTAAATCTAGTCTGGTCTAAAGCATTTTTGGACAGAAAGTTAACTGATTTGCATATGGTAGATCAATGTTTCCAGGATGGATGGACACATCTACGTATCCTACAAGTGACATTTCTTTCATCGCAATCAACACCTTTTTGAAAGACTTTAGACAGTTAAACAACATATGCTTATGTTGGCAATACAAAGAAGAAGGAAGCCCTGACATGGTTGTTTTCAAATCTATATGGACATTTGGAGTGTAAATGAGGGATTAGTCAACAGCAAGACAACTTCCATACCCAGATGAAAGGCAACATAATTCAGGTTTTCTACCAGGATTTACGTCAGAAATTTTCTCACAATGTTCCAACTTTAGCAGTTTAGTGTAATCCACTCCAGGCTGAACTCAGTCACCTCAGCTTTGGTTTGGAAACTGCTGTGCAAATCTAAATCCTCCTTCTCCTTCATTTAACCTTGAGGCCATTTGACTGCACATTTCTGGATCAAGTGAAGTGAGTGGCCTGCTACAATTGACTCCAAAACATCCTAAGAGTTCCAGAAACTCTCATCGTCTGATATCTTTCAGTAATTACTTGATTCTTCTAGAAAAATTACATTGTCCTTCAAATAAATTGTGCTTCAATTTTCCTTACACAGTGGCCATGTTCCTGGTAACTCTTTCAGGGAAATCCCCACTCTCTGGGGCACATTTTTTAAAAGCTCCCTGCCTTACACTCCAGCTAAATAGGTCACATTCAAATGCAGGAGTGTTGATCTCATGGGGATGTTATAGAGATAAGCTCAGGTTTCCACCTGTCCTTTGAGACCCAAGAGGAAAGACGCTCTAACATTTCAAGGTAATAATATGTTTTCTTTAGAAACACATTGGGCAATTAAAAGAGGGTCCCTTGAAAAAAAACTGGGGGTGCCTGGCTCGCATTCTATGTTTTCTGAGGGGGCTGGTAACCTACTTTTGCTCAGCTTTGGAGTGAGTGTGTATGTGCGTTTGTGTGTGTGTGTGTGTGTATGTGTGTGCGCGCACATGCGCATGCTTCTCACCAGCCATGAATTTTATTAGGAAGGTGCCAGGTAAGAACAAGGCATCATTATCAAGAGAAGCATTACCTCACAGCCTCTAATGAGACCACACCCGGAGGACTTTGTTCTGGTTCAGGAAGCTCAGTTACAGAAAGATGAGGTAACTGGAGGGATGGCAGGAGAACAGAAAACAATACAGAGATATAGCCAATAAAAGCTTCCAGAACACAAAAAACATCTCAAGAAAGCAACTCTCCCCATCTTTGATCATTTACCATATTCAGTGAGAGTCTAAAATATTCAAGGCTCTACACTTAAGAGAATTCAAAGGTGAGTAAGATCCAGTCTCTTCCCTGGAAGCACTTAACATACACACCATCTGTGGCCAGAGTGGATTGTAATGTGCAAGACTCTCAAACTTTTTCAGCTATTACACATATGAAGGAGCAGGGTGTTGCTTCACTAGAAATATTGATTAATTTCCAGAGCTCCTATTATATAAACATGGCATCATCAAGCTAGATAAACAGACATTAAACAAGCAAGTACTCCTATTTTCCATCAACACAAAATTTTAATTGAAAAACAAAGCAAAGCCTGAGATAAAGTAAACATTGTGAGTTCAAACACCTGGAAATGGTACAGAGAAATGCAAAACTCTAAATAAGGGGAAAAGAAGTAAGCACAGAGAAACTGGCTCTCTGAGCAAAATCCCTTCTTTCTGAAATGCAAAAACAATTATAAACGTATTACAGTCATGGGATTAGAGATGGCAAACAATGACCATGTGAAATATATTAAGATATGGTATCCAAGAAAATAGAGGAAACAGTCTGCAGCAATAAAGTCGTGCTACCTCAATTGTGCTGTGCTTGATGGGTTTATTAGATTTCTATGGCGGCTGGAACAAATTATCACAGATGTCATGGCTTGAAACAACATGAATTTATCATGTTCTATTCCAGCAGGTTAGAAGTCCAACAGAGGTCTCACCAGGCTAGAATCAAAGTGTTTGTAGGATGGCCTTCCTTCCTGGAGGATCTGGGGAGAATCTGTTCGCTGGTCTTTCCCAGTTTCTAGGGGCCACCATATTTCTGGGCTCATGGTCCCTTTCTCCATCTTCAAAGCGTAATGTAAAGCCAAGTCCTTCTCACATCACGTTGCTCTGCCTTCCCTGCTTCCCTCGGCCACTTTTAAGGACCCTTATGATTACACTGTCCCCCAACCTCAATAATTCAGGATCATCTCCTTATCAAGGTCAGTTGATGAGCAACCTTAATTCTTCTTTGCCATGTGCTATGGGGTTGAGTTGCATCTCCCCCAAAAATGATACATTGAAGTCCTAACCCCCAGTGCCACAGAATGGGACCTTATCTGGAAATAGGGCCACTGAGATGTAATTAGGATGAGATCATACTAAAGTAGGGTGAGCCCCTTACCCAATAAGACTGGTGTCTTTTCTCTATCTTTTTTTAGAGATAGGTTCTCACTCTGTTGCCCAGCGTGTTGCCTGGCGTGCAATGGCACGATCATAGCTCACTGCAGCTGTGGACTCCTGGGCTCAAGGGAACCTCCCACCTCAGCCTCCCAAGTAGCTGGGACTACAGAAGCATACCATCATACCCAGCTAATTTTTTTCATGTTTTTGTAGACACATGGACTCACTATTCTCCCAGGCTGGTCTCAAAACTCCTGCCCTCAAGATCTTCCTGCCTCATTCTCTCAAGTTGCTGGAATTACAAGTGTGAGCCATCACGCCCGGTCGACTGGTGTCCTTATGAGTACACAGCCATGTGAAGACCCAGATGCATGGGAAGAATGCCATATGGAGATGTTAGCAAAGATCGGTGTGAAGCATCTATGAGCCAAGAAACACCTGGCACTATCGGCATGAGAAAAGGCAAAAAAGGGTCTCCCCTTAGAAACTTCAGAGGAAGCTTGCCCCTACTACACTTTGATTTTAGGCTTTCAGCTTCCAGAACTGTGAGAAAATAAATTTCTCTTTTTTTGACCCAATAAGCTGGTGGTGCTTTGTTACAGCAGTCATGGGACACCGATTCACCTGCAAGGGAGCATATTCACCAGTTTCAAGGTGGACATCTCTTGGGGGAGGAAGAGGTATTATTCTGCCTAGCATGATAGCCTTAGAGGGAGTTTGTGTTTTAGTAATTTCCAATGAGAAGAAGTGTAAGGATGTTCGGAGATAATTCTCCAAGGGTCTCAGGTTTTTGCATCTCTTGAGAGTGGAGGTGTTTGGTATCTTTGTTCCACATTAAATTTTTAAGAATGTTTGTACATAGATAACCTTGATATATGCGGATAATGTCTATCCCCGGAACAAAAAGGGATATTTTTTATATTGTTTGTTTATTTTTATTTGGTTTGATTGTCATTGTTGTTTTCTTTTCCTTTTTTTTTTTTTTTTTTTTGATACAGAATCTTAGTCTGTCACCCAGCCTGGAGTGCGGTGATGCAGTTTAAGTTCATCTTTAAGGAGGCAAAGTGGACAGGCCAGCTCAGCGAGCCCTAGGGAAGGAGCGGTCAGAGAAGGAAGGGAAGTGGACTGAGGCAAGAGGAGTTCTGGAGCCTGTGGGGGCAGACTTCGTCCCAAAGTGGTAAATCAGCGGAGGGCAGCCCTGCAGACGGGCGCCACCGCATCTTTGCGAGTTGAGGAGCTGACGCTCGGCAGTCCTTTCTGCAGGGAGCCGCCACACTCCATGAGGACAGAAGGAACTGTGCGAACACTCTTACGAAAGAGCAGAATGTTCCAAGTTTGAATAAAGTGACCACTTGCAGAAATGTAAGAACGGAGTCTTCAGGAATTTCTTCAAGGCTGCCGGAGGACCAGGAGAGGCTCAACAGGTTCGACAACGCATGGGGAAAAACGACCTCCAAGTGACTTACGCAGTGTTTTTATTTTTCCTTCCTCAGATAAAAATTACCTTGAAAATTCTTAGTCCTCTGGATAAGAGTGAAGGATGAAATTTTTTTTACTGAAAAAAAAAAAAAAGAAAAAAAGAAAATAGCATAGAAGGGAAAATAATTCCTGACAGGGATCTTAGGAGATTTTTTTTTTTTTCTAACAATGCTACTTTTCACCCCCATTGCCAGATACATCACAGCATGGAAAATACTCTATTCGCTACCCCATGAAGAGCTTTCAAATATATGAGTTGATAAAATGCTGAATGCAGCAAGAAAAAAAATTTTGATACCGAAACAAATTTCTCCCTATCCTTTTGTTCCTTTATAATAAAGGGCTTACAGTGATCAGATCTGGTTCTGAATAGGCTGCCACCCTTGAAAGAAGCACGCCTGTCCCTGTGCCTGGCCTCATTCGGGCTTCCCATTGGCTCTTCCTCATCCTGGGAATGAGCTCTGGGTTTTATGGGAACATGTATGAAATCCATTAGTCCTTTAGCTTCCCAGGAGCTACCACAGACCACCTGATGATGCCCAGTGGATATTTCTCATGGAGTATTTATAGAACATTTTATTAGTTTATTACCAATGGAACTAATGATACTGCTTGCATGTGAACAAGCTTTCTTCCAGTTTAATTTTCTTGAGTGAATTTTAGGCATCCCTGCCCACATGTTTATTCTTAAAACTCTATTTCTCAGGCTCCAAAAGGAAAAACCTTGGCCTCATCAGGGTGAAGATGTTAGTTACCACCTTAAAGAAGCCGGTATCTTTAGCCCCAGAAGGAGCCATCAGACAGGACCATGTACATGGTGGGATGCAGGCTTGTCATCTCAGGTGATCTCCCTGGCATGGCACCTGGGCTGCGGCAGAGAGGAGCGTGGCCCATGACAGCATCACACAATACAGAAATCCAGAAAAATGGCCCACAAGGGCAGCTGTGTGATGCAGCAGGAAATTGGGTTCACACCAGGAAACACACGGGCAGGTGTGAGCCTTTGAGGATGGGAAGCCGCCCTTATTAGTGTTTGCAGGTGGGATGAGGTGTCTGTGCAAAGCCAGGCTTCAGAACCGCCGGTCAATGATCAAGTGTCCATCACTTTAGTATTTATCATTTCTATGTATTGGGACATTTCAAACCCTCCCTTCCAGGTATTTTGAAATATATAATACATTGTGATTAACTATAGTCATCCTGCTCTGCTGTTGAGCTTTAGAACTTATTTCATCTAAAATAAATCATTCTACTAAAAAGACACATACACTCATGTGATGATCACAGTGCTAGTCACAATAGCAAAGACATGGAATCAATGTAGGTGCCCCACAATGGTGGGCTGGATAAAGAAAACGGGGTCCTTATACACCATGGAATACTACACAGCCATAAAAAAGAAAATCATATTTTTTGCAGCAACATACATGGATGCAGCTGGAGGCCATTATCCTAAGTGACTTAATGCAGGAACACATAAGCCAATACGAAATATTCTCACTTATAAGTGGGAGCTAAACATTGGATACTCACGAACATTAAGATGGCAGCAGGACTGAGGTCTGCTGGACAGGGAGGAAAGGGAAGGAGCGAGGGCTGAAAAGTGCTTATTGGATACTATGTTCGCTACCTGGCTGATGGGATGAATCATACCGCAAACCTCAGCATCGTGCAGTACACCCATGGAACACGCCTGCACATGTACCCCAAATCGAAAAGTTGGAATTATTTTGTTAAAAGCTTATTTCTTCTAACTCTGTGTTTATACTGACCTGATCATTACATATTCTATGCATGTAAAAAATATTCCACGTACCTCATAAATGTGTACAATACTATGTATCAAAAGTAAAAATAAATAAAAATTAAAAACTGTTAGTCAAAGAGAAAGCCTAAGGCCATGAAGAGGAGGGTGTGAGTCAGGATCTGTGCAGATCGTGGGAAAGGGAACTTTAAATCAGGGCAGCCAGAGGTCCTGAGGCCTGGAAGGGGTCAGGGCCAGCTCAGCAAAGGGCAGAAATGGAGAGTAGCACTGGCCTCTGGCTTGCCCTTCCTTCTAGTCAGCCAGGCTTCCAGCATTCCCACCATCAAGTCACACAGAGGCCAGAGCCTGGGCCTCACACAAGGGAACTCACTCTGGTGCCACCTTTGCCCCCACACAGCTCTGTGGCCTTGAAAAGGCCTTCTTTCCTCACTGGCCTCAGTTTTCCTACCTGGAAAGCCCACTTTGGACTCCCCAGGGACCTAGGCCCCTTCCAACTCTCATATTCACTCCCTAGTAGTGGTCCCCATCCCTATTTTTACAAGGTGGGCTTGGAGGCAGGGCCCACCTGAGCATGTGACGTCAAGGCAGTTCAAGACTGGAGGGAATCTGAGCTCTTAAGAAAGACCACGCTCATAGGAGTTTATGAGACACACACTCGTGGATTTCAGAAAGTGTGTAGCTCATCGTTCTGGATCTGAAATATACAATGTACTGTATCTTTCAAAATACCTGGAAGGGAGGGTTTGAAATGCCCCAATACATAGAAATGATAAATACCAAAGGTGATGGACACTTGATCATTGACTGGCAGTTCTGAAGCCTGGCTTTGCACAGACACCTCATCCCACCTGCAAACACTGATAAGGGCGGCTTCCCATCCTCAAAGGCTCACACCTGCCCATGTGTTTCCTGGTGTGAACCCGATCTCCTGCTGCATCACACAGCGGATCTTGTGGCCATTTTTCTGGATTCCCGTATCATGTGATGCTGTCATGGGCCACGCTCCTCTCTGCTCCAACGGATAGATGTTCTGTCTCTTTTCCTGGAGATCTTTCCCCAGAAACGAACTGCAAACACCTCATCAATTTATGAACTGACTTAGTCTTAATCCTTCATGACCTCTAGTGGCAGAAGAAGGACTCTGCTGTTTGATTTTTCCAGGTAATCTGCGTTCACCCTTCCCTCTTCATTTCTCCGGAATGTCTTTCGTTTCCCCTTGGTTCACCACCCCATCGCGTCTGTTCTCCTTCAGACCATCTCACACCCACTGGCATGTCCCCAAAGCCTCAGAGGCCACCTCTCTGACCCCTCTTTTCCCCTGCCACCAGCATCCTCCAGCCCTCCGTCCCCTGCTCACAGAGCAACTGAGGAACCTCCTAGGTGCGGGGGTCCACACCAGAACAGACGAATGCGCCGCACGCTGTGGCCCTCGGGCTTCAAAGCCTGCCCTGACTGAGCAGGGCTGCCTGGTATCCATGCCCTTTATGCAGAGCCATGGGCATGGTGGGGTGGGGGCACCACCTCAGAGTCCCTGCGGGGTCTAATGCACTCTGTTACCTCCTAAAATATGAGGTACAGGCACTCTGTACCCTCCTGAAATCCAAAGAGTTCTGAATTCCAAATACAACAGGCCTCCGGGTGTTCAAGAAGGAATTGCAGGCCTTCGCTAAGGGTGCTGTTGGTTTCCTGCTCAGTATTCCTTGTTCCCAATAGACCCCTTTGGAATTTTTCTCTCTCCCTTTTCCTCTCCTTTCCTTCTCTCCACTCCCTCTCTGCCTCCACTATTGGATGGGTTTGGGGACGACATATGGCCCTGTGTGCCTCTGGCTGCGATCCTGCAACCATGTGGGGAGCCAGACCTTGGCTGAAGCTCACACAGAAAGCGGTAGAACAGAGAAACAGAAAGAAACTAGGTCCTTGAGGGCATCTTTGAGCCAAGTCCAGACCCAGCCTCCCTCTGAACTTGCAGTTCTATGAGATAATACATTTTCTCATTGTTTAGATGAGTTTGAGTTGGTCTTTTTTGCTTTCACCTTGAAGTGCGGACCCTATCCTTGCATACCCAGCTTAGAATTCTTCTCCATCATCTTCAGGACAAAGTGCTTCCACCTCAGCTCAACTCGGCTCAAAACAGAGCTCATGAGCCCCATCCTTCTTCCCACGACCTCAGCCTCTTCTGGTGCCTCAAGTAGACTCTCTCCTCCAGCAGCACAAAGCTACTTGCAGCTCCCCTGACTCTCCTGTGGCTTCACTCCTCAATGCCTTTGAGAAAGATATTTCCTGCTGGAATGTACTTTCTCTATTGTCAATCTCATGCACTTTCTGCCTTAAAATTCAAAGTATTACCTTCTCTGGGAACCCCTTCTTAGTTCCCAGGGAGCAGGCTAGCAGAGATGTTGAGAGGACAGGCTGTGGCTGGGAGAGGAGAGGACATTGCCAAGAATGGAAATCTGAAAAGAGAGGAAGGATGGAAACAAACCGGATCCTGGAGGTCCTGGATCAAGCCTCACCTGAAGGCAAATCTACCTTCAGGTTTTAAGTCTTTGTGAGTTTTAAATTTCCTGTATTGTTTATGTTCCTTGAGGTTAATTTTGTTCATTTGTGTCTTGCAACCAAAAGCATTCCACAATGATTTTCCAAAATTCAGGTCTCTTATCATGCTTTCCAAGGATTAGCAGCTTTTCAAGAGCAAGAACAAGGGCTATAGATTATTTAGTTTTCCATTCCCTGTATTAGAAGACACTCAGTAAGAGTTGGTTGAAATTAGATAATCTTCTCGCTTTGGCAAGTTTTGGTTTATACATACACTTCAAAAATTCAGTCTCTCAACATTGTTGGTTCAAAGAAAAAAATGACTGAATTCTAGCCAGGCTCAAGATTTGTTCTTTTAAGAACAGAACTGAGTGCATGCTCAGCATGTCATTTTTAAATTGCATTGAGGGCCTAGACTAAAAATGTTCAAATCATATGCACTTAATAAAAATGCCAACTTTTGATTAAAAATACATAGTCCCCCAATGATCTAATGTTTTTCCAATAGGATCTGAGGGTTACATATCTATTAAGGTAATTTGTTTTGCTCTCTCAGAAGGCCTAATTGCCACTCTAGCAAGGTCTAGGGAGGCTGATTTGCCAATAGGCCTCTGCTCCCCACTGACTGGTGCCCAGGCTTCTGCGCGTGCGTGGACGTTCCAGCCCGGGGCAGTGCACATGAACCACCGTCTGGGACTTAAACCTGGAGGTCTCCTTGCAGAGCCATAGCTCTTTCCCACCCCATCCTGCCCCTCCCTGGTCCTGCTGAGTAAATCCTCCCTCATGTAATGATGCCAACTTCATCTTGCTTGGGAAACCATATGAAGAAAAAGACATCAAGCTGTCCCAAGAGGCTATTATTTTGGCAACATTGCTCCATGGTCATTTAGCTTGGTGGCTCAGCAGTGTGAGGTCCCTGCAGTCCTCCTGTGATAAGTTGAATCTTGCCTGCAGAGCAGAGGGAAGGTAGCTGGTAGGTCAGACGCCACACAAAAAGCCTTGCTGACCATGCAGACTACCTAAAGCCATCACTCTCTGGCTGCAAGTGGGAGAAATCCAGCTAAAAAGAAAAAAAAAAAGGCAAGAGGAATTGGGGGCTTATGTGGCTAAAAGTGTCATGACTTCAGGTGTGGCTGGATTCAGGTGATTGACAGAGGCTTGGAGCCAACATTTGCAGTTGAGGAGCCCATCAAAATAAATTCTCTCTCCCTATCGTTATGGAAAAAGCTGGGATGCATCTCATCAGCTCAGTATGGCTTCCTTGCTCCTTCTTGAACTATAATCATAGTGGATAGAGAGTGGTTAAGGGACTCTGTTTGCCAGGACTGGGTTATTTGGCTTAGGGTACATTCATTTGCTGGGGCTGCAAAGAAACAAAAATGAAAGCAAACAAACCAACCCCCAAACCAGGTGGTTTAAAGCCGCAGAAATTGATTGTCTCACAGTCCTGGAGGCTGAAGTCTGAAGCCAAGGTGTTGGCAGGGCCACGCTCCCTCCGAAAGCAGCAGGGGAGTCCTCCTTGCCCCTCTCTAGCTCCTGGTGGATGCTGAAGGCTTTGATATTCCTGGGCTTGCAGACGCGTCATTCCATTTCCTCTGTGTGTGTCTGTGTCCAGATTCCTTCTTATGAGGACGTGAGTCATACTGGATCAAGGCCCTTTCTAATGACCTCCTCTTGACTTGATTACATCTGCAAAGACTCTATTTCCAAATACGATCATATTAACAGGTACTAAGGGTTAGGACTTGAATATATATCATTAGGTATACATAGGGGCAGGGCACAATTCAACCCATAACAGCGGGTGGGAAGAGCTAAAACCCATGTGTGAAGTGGGCATGATAGCAACAGCATCTTCCTCATGGATTCAATGTGAGGGGTCCAAGTTCATGCAAACTCATCATCCCGGTGCCTGGTTCCCGCTGAGCACATGCTCAGTCTAGTTTTTGCTTGTGTGGTAACTTCTACAATGGAGTCACATCATACATATAAAACGTGTACACATTCAACTGCATCAGCAGACAGAGACCAATTTAAATGAATTAAAGGAATTAAGAAATAGAGACATTTCCACCCCCTGTCCCCCGCCCCACATTCTACTCAAAGAGAGAACACCCTCGCGTGAGAGGAGATTGGAGCAGAGACTTCGCTGTTTCCTCAGACCGCCTTGGTCCCCGGGTGGCCCCATTGTGTGGAATGTGAGTCTAGGGTAGAGGGAGGTCTCTTTTGTGCACATATGCCCCGAAATGCAGGCCAGTGACTTCACCTGGTGCCCGCTTGGGAGGAGATGCCAGAGTGTGGGGTCATGGAGCGTGGCTCAGGGCACCTCCTCAAACCGGCTGTAGTGAAAACCAGTGTCCTCCACCCCTCCCAGACCCCTCAAGGTCCAATAGTCCCTGGCAGCACGTGGCTCACACCACCTGCATCTCAGCACACGCTGAGCAGTACCTGCCCTGGTCTCAGAGCCACCGACCAGCCAAAGCCACTGATCTCAGCCAGCGGCTGCTGCAGCCGTGCCAAACGCACACGTTTCTACTCACGTGGCTGTCATTTCTGTGCTTTTCTCACTGTGGACTGGTAACAGCCAGAGGCCGGCCCCGCCCATAGACCTCGCTTTGAGGAGCCAAGTGTCCTGTTGAGATAACTTAGAGGATATTCAGAATGTAGGCTGGATGAGACGTGCACCTTCCCCCATTCCTAAGCCCTACCCAAGACAGGCTTCCCCTCAGCAGCAAGCACCACCTTTCCCTGTGTGTCTTCTTCCCAGCCCTTTCACCATCGGGTCTCCCTTCCTTAACCAGTCTCTCTTCCCCAATCCCCACTGTGTATCTCTGGCCTGGACATCCCAGCCTTCCCGCCCTCCTAGCAGCGGAGTCATTCTTGCCTTTTTCTATCTGTGACACAACCCAATATGACCAGAACTTGCTTTGTTCCATGGGGTCTCAAGTTTTAAAGAAATAAAACAGTGAATCCATTTGCTCCTTTAAATAGGCTCTGGGGTCCTGATGAGAAGGGCTGGGAGGTGAGTGGGGAGAGGGGGAGGTGAGAAGGGGGAATCAGCCCCACGGGGGGCACTGGGCAGGTGTGAGGAGAAAGCCGGTGGCCAGCAAGGACAGCCACACCTGCGGAGGACAGCCAGGAGGCCCCTCAGGGCTGCCACGGACACCTCAGCCTCAAGCCAGGGCAGAAGAAGACCACGCGTTTCCCTTCCTCTTCCGAACTTCCTCTCCCCAGCTGTGTTGTGGCAGTAATTGAAGGAGTGGGTGGTTAGTGATGACTCAGTGTAATGCTGTTGATGAAATCGGTCATTCTGTGCCTGCCACATCCAGGCCTCTCAGTTCTGACCCTGCTGCCCCAAGGCCTCCGCAGGGACCCTCGGAATGTCCTGCTTTGCTGGCTTCCTGGACAACCGGGGCTCTTGGAGACGCTGGATCACACAGTATCTTTTTGTTTGCCCTTCACATTTTGCAAGCACTCCGGCTGCAAGTTGAATGAGAACTCGAATGTCCATTGACAGATGAACAGATGAACAGAATGTGGTCTAGACGTGCAATGGAATATTATTCAGCCATGAGAAGGAAGGAAACCCTGACACATGCTACAGTACAGATGAATCTAGAGGACATTATGCAGAGTGAAATATGCCAGTCACAAAAGGACAAATATTGCATGATTATACTTGTATGAGGTCCCTAGAGTAGTCAGATTCACAGAGACAGAAAGCAGAATGGCAGGGGGTGTCGGGCTGGGAGGAGGGAGAAAGGGAGTCAGCATTTAGTGGTTGCAGAGCTTGGGATGACAAAAAAGTTCTGCAGATGGATGGTGGTGATAGTTGCACAGCAAAGTGAAAGAGCTTAACACTACCGAACTGCATTCTTGAAAATGGTAAATATAGTAAATTGTATATTAAATCTATTTTACCACAATTTAAAAAAAAGTTGAATGAACAAACACTTTGTTGTGTTTGTTGTGTGGCTTACAATGAAGACTGAATGATCACACATGGGGCACCTGCCCGGCCGTGGTCGTGCCAGCCCTGTTCCAGGACCGGTGGTGCAACTATAAGACACCTTCTGTCCTGCAGGGACTTAAATTCCAGAGAGGCAGACGAACGAAAACAAGCAGTAATTTGAGGAAGCCATAAGTGCTGGGTAGAAAAATAAGGCCAGGTAAGGGGCTACAGAGGGAAGCTGGTAGGGAGGGGAGGGAGAGAGTTCCTGATGGAGATTGAGGGGCCGGGAAAGACAGCCAAACCCCCTGCCAAGAGGTGGGATTTGAGCGGAGATCTCGGTGAATTTGGTGATGGAGGGACGTGCAATCTGGTGCAGAGGCTCTGGGGAAGGGAATATTCAGAAACAAGGAGATCAAGTGACGGAACTTGATGGGGAAGGCATGGAGGAGAAGGCGATGGGTCTGGAAGGGA
>PVKP010033317.1:0-25120 GCA_004027715.1 Plecturocebus donacophilus | reverse complement strand
GGCAGGTGGATCACAAGGTCAGGAGTTTGAGACCAGCCTGGCCAATATGGCGAAACCCCGTCTCTACTAAAAATACAAAAATTAGTTGGGCATGGTGCCGCATGCGTGTAGTCCCAGCTACTCAGGAGGCTGAGGCAGAAGAATCGCTTGAACATGGGAGGCAGAGGTTGCAGTGAGCTGAGATCATGCCATTGCACTCCAGCCTCAGCAACAGAGCAAGACTCCGTCTCATAAATAAATAAATAAAATAAAAGTAAATAAAAAACAAATAGTTACTTATTGCTCTAACTTCTTTCTATGAATCAGCTCATTTAATCTTCGCAACCAAGGAGTAGGTACTATTATAATTCCGTAATACCAACAGGGACAGAGAAATTCAGCAACTTGCCCAAGTTCAAGTGGAGACAGGATTTGAACCCAGGAACATTTATTCCAATGTCTAGCACATCATTACTGCCTTCCCGCAAGTCCGCAGGGCCCCTTCCCCTGAGCTTACCAACCCAAGCCTACAGGGGTCTCCCCAACCTTAAAAGCCTTTGATTCCAAGGATGGGCCTTGCATGTTGTAGTCTCTGAGCCACCTGCCTGAATTCTGGAAAAAAATAGGTGTGGCCAGATGCAGTAGCTCACGCCTATAATCCCAGCACTTTGGGAGGCTGAGGCGGGTGGATCACTTGAGATTAGGAGTTCCAGACCAGCCTGGCCAACATGGTGAACTCTGTCTGTACTAGAAACACAAAAATTAGCCAGGCATGGTGGTGAGCACCTGTTGTCCCAGCTGCTCAGGAGGCTGAGACAGGAGAGTCGCTTGAACCCGGGAAGTGAAGGTTGCAGTGAGCCGAGATTGCGCCACTGCACTCCAGCCTGGGTGACAGACCAAGACTCCATCTCAAAAAAAAAAATAAAAAAGAACAGCAAAAACCTCCCTCCTACTGCCATCTTCCTGTCCCTCCTATCCCCAGATGATTCACTGTCTTCCCCATTTACTCCTAACAGACTCTGAACAGCAGCAGAGGCCGCTACGCCTGGACAACAGATCCCCTCTCTATGAGCAGCTCAGAAAGCCTACCTCTGCCTGGCAAAGTCCCCTGTGTTCCAGGAGAGCAAGACCACATCCTCACACCCAGCCTCCAGGGCACACACAGCCCTAGGTGCACTCATCAGCCAGTAGTCACCAACACGAAACTGCCCCCTGAGTCTGCTGCAGCCCAGGAGTGGGGACCTGAATTTCCAGAGTGGGACGAAGAACCACTATCAGATGAAGAGAAACCCAGCAAAGAAGAAGACTGCCTCAGCGGCTTCCCAGGTGGGTCTGGAAGATCCCAGAAAGGTAAAAGGTGGGGCCTAGTGTTGACCACCTTCCCATCTGAAAAAGGACACAACAGTCCCATGAACATGAGCACACACCTCGACCTTCCTCCCCACCATCACATCCCTCAAGCTGCCAGATGCTTTTGACAATTCAGATGCTCCAGGAACACAGCCAGCCGGACTCTGCTCTTCATCTGGTCCCAGTGGCTCCAAGTTTCACTCTTGTCACCCACGCTGGAGTATAATGGTGCGATCTTGGCTCACCACAACCTCCACCTCCCGGATTCAAGCGATTCTCTTGCCTCAGCCTCCCAAGTAGCTGGGATTACAGGCATGCGCCACCATACCCAGCTAATGTTATATTTTTAGTAGAGACATGGTTTCTCCATGTTGGTCAGGCTGGTCTCAAACTCCCGACCTCAAGGTGATCCACCTGCCTCGGCCTCCCTAAGTGCTGGGATTACAGGCGTGAGCCCCCACACCTGGCCCCAACAGATATCTTAAAAGTGTTGCTCCCAAAACACATCCACTGCCCTTGGCAGCTCAAAAGGCTGGGCTGTGGAAGTTGCTCACCCATCTGAGCCATGAAGATCTAGAAGAAAAGCTCTGATTCAGGCCCTGCCAGCTAGCCTGTGCCCAAGGAAAGAAAGAGGTCTTTAGCAAGAACCAGCCCCAGCTGGGAATGGGAGGGGGCGAGGAAGGCCGCAGGGAGACAGCGTTCACCTGGGCCAGAAACTCTGCCCTCAAGACGTGCACCCCACAGCAGGTGCAAGGCTTAAGAGACGCCGGCCAACAGTCAGCCCTGCCAGGCCAGGAGGCGAGAGGCTGGGAGCTCCCACCAGAAAACTGCTTGGCTTGGCGACAGACCTGGCTAGAGTCACCTGGTGGACCTTTCCCCTGGGCACCACCTAGGGCAGTCCCAGCCCATTCTGCACCTGAAGGAAGTGAGTCTCCCACAATCTGCAGTCACCCAAACTATGGGGAAGAAAAAAGGGGTGTGTCCTTCCTCTCTCTCCACTGATGCCACCCATTGCCCACCTTGGCAGGCACACAAACCCTCCAGCTGACTCAGAGGCAGCAGAGCGTGATGCTCACTGCAGAGACGCATTCCACAGGTGGCTCTGGGGGCCACACAATGGAGAGACAAAGGTCAGTGCTCAGGACGGGGCCGACAGGCCACAAGACCAGACAGGCAGGGCCGGGGCCCGGGGACCTTCCAGAATCCAGGACGGAACCTTGGGTATGTACCTAAGGGTGTGAGCGCTCCCTCAGCTCCTCACCTACTCCCCAAGCACCTACCCGGTCTCATCCTGAGGGCCTGGCCAGCGACTTGTTCCTACCACGACCTTCTCGTCCCAGCCTTGCTGACTCCCTAGCTGCGGGGGTGGGAGCAGGCCTGTGGCTGGAGGACAGAGACCGACACCGTCAGGCCCTGACCCCCGGGGCCTCCAGCCCCAAGTGAGAAATCACAGCCCTTCCCGGGGGAATCACCGTCCCGAAGACTCCATGGCCTTTTCAGTCCTATGCCTTCATCAGAGCCCAGGTTTGAGCGCCCTGCCATGGGTTCTTCAGCCCAGTGCTGGGCACCCGAGGGAGAGGAGAGTCCATGTCCCAGGATGGCCCACGCCCATCTGGCTGGGCCTCATCGCAGGGCAGCTAAGAAGCCAAATCAACCAAGGAGCACCTCCAGGCCTCCTCTGAGGCTTGGCAGCATGGCCTTACCCAGCTCACACATTCCTGCTGGAACCCATGGGTTTGTGCTGAGACCACTTTCTTCCCTTGGGCAATGTGCTTCAGTGGAAGGGCCTGAGTCTCAACCATGTTCTGGGTCGTCATGGTCCAGAGCCTGTGAGTGAGCAATTTCTCCGGAATTCAGGGGCTGCCAAGGTCAGTGCCAGAGGGTGAGCGCTCAGGCCTAAGTCCTGCGGTCCTTCCTATGGCCCAGGCAAGGGTGGCTCGCCTCCACAGCCCGGCCTGATGATGTGCTGTTCTTTTAGCACTAAAAAAAAACAAAAACAAAACCTGTTGCAAGGTGTGGTGGCTCATGCCTACAATGCCGGCACTTTGGGAGGCTGAGGTGGTCGGATCACTTGAGTCCAGGAGTTCGAGACCAGCTTGGGCAACATGGTGAGACCCCTTCACTACTAAAAACACAAAAAAGTAGCTGGGCATCGTGACGCATGCCTGCAGTTTCAGCTACTCGGGAGGCTGAGGTGGGAGAATCACCTGAATCCAGGAAGTCGAGGCTGCAGTGAGCCAAGACTGTGCCACTGCACTCCACCTTGGGTGACAGGAATGAGACTTGGTCTCAAATAAGTAAATAAATAAATATAAAATAAAATAAATTGTTAGCCACGTCCAGAATCAACAGCAACAGGCTCTCAGTGGGGCCGTGAGTGTGCGGACTCCCCACGCAGGGCTGAGAACCGAGCGCATTTTCCTTGCTTTAATTTCTACCTCCCCAGACGGTCACGTCTCTGGGCCTCAACCTTTTCAAGTGCAAAATGGGAAACACCACTCACAGGGCTGCTGGGAGGAAATCTGTGGGGTTTACATTCCATGCATGCCTGGACTAGAAAATATTCCATAAATATATAAAAACTACATTAATTATATAAACCTTAAATCTAAAGATTATTTAAATATATATACATATAATTTTGAGACAGACTTTTGTTCCTGTTTCCCAGGCCGGAGTGCAGTGGTGCCATCTTGGCTCACTACAACCTTCACCTCCCGGGTTCAAGTGATTCTCCTGCCTCAGTCTCCAGAGTATCTGAGATAACAGGCACCTGCCACCATGCCTGGCTAATTTTTTTTTTTTTTTTTTGATCCAGAGTCTCCCTCTGTTGCCAGGTTGGAGTGAAATGATGTGATCTCCACTCATGGCAACCTCCACCTCCCAGGTTCAAGCGATTCTCCTGCCTCAGCCTCCTGAGTAGCTGGGATTACAAGCATGTGCCACTATGCCCAGCTAGTTTTTTGTATTTTTAGTAGAGACGGGGTTTCTTCATGTTGATCAGGCTAGTCTCGAACTCCTGACCTCAGGTGATCTGCCCGCCTCGGCCTCCCAAAGTGCTGGGATTACAGGTGTGAGCCACTGTGCCTGGTCATTAAAAAAATACTATATTCATTGAGACACTGAATTTTAACCTTGGTCTTTTCTTAGCTATAGCATCGGGTCCCAAGCTGAATTAGAACGTTCCTCTCTAAGCTGGTCTGATTTTTTAGCTGGGTGCCAAGAAAAATGCCTGTCCTCCTGCCCACACATCAGGTTCTGGGCATGCAGGCCGGTTCAGCTTGCCTGGCTTTCAGCAGCTTATGTCTCAGTCTCTGGCTGGCCCAGGTGGTCAGAGCTATTTAAAAAGTTGGGCAGGAGTTCAAGCCACAGCAGACCCAGCTTTGGACCTTGCTGGTCTCTGTCTGCTCCTGGAATGCGAGACCAGGAGCCCTGGTGCTGGGGCCTCTCAACAGGACAGGGCTCTGCAGCCTCTCCGCTCTTTCCTTCACCCAGGAGCTGACTGGCACGGTTTGCCTGACTCCCAGCACTCTGCCCATCTGGGGCTGGGTCCCCTATGTGACCTGCTGAGGCCGGCCCACAGGGAAAGAAGGCAAATCCAGAAGCCACCCGGTGATGTGGCTTATGGGGTTCTGAAATGCTCCTTGCCCTACAATGCTCTATCCCCAGAAATCCAAATCCACCTTACCCTCTTCTAAAAAACGGCTTTCTTGGTTTTAAATAAAATACAATAAACTGTGCATATTTAACACGTGCCATTTGACATGATCTGATATAGGTACACATCCCCAAAACCAGCACCACAATCGAGATGGTGAATGTACCATCACCCAGTTTCTGCTTATTCTCTGCAATTAGCCCACATTCCTCCAGGATCTTTCTGTCCCTATAGATGAGCATGGCTTTTCTAGTCTCCTTAAATGGAATCATAGCATATATACGTTTTTGCCCTGGACTCTGTCACTCAGTAGAATTGAGATCTCTCTATGTTGTTCTATGTATCCACAGTTTGTTGCTTTATTACTGAGTAGGATTCCATTGTACAATATTACCAGTTTGTTTATTTTTTTATCTGTTGATGAGCCTTTGGGCCGATTCCAGTTTTTGGCTATTACAAATAAGCTGCTAAAACCATGTATGTACAAGTCTTTGTATGGATGTATATTTTCCTAGGCGAGTAGACACTCAGCAGTGGAGCAGCTGGGTCCGATCTCACCCTACTTTAAAATCTTCATAGTACTTACAATCCCCTAAACAACATACGCTCTATATGTTGTTTTAGGGGATCGTACGATTTACTTGTTACTATATTGTTTGCCTTCTCCCTTCCCCCCATGGCAGACAGTATTTTTGCAGAGATGGACACACATATATCTCCCAAGACACATGCTTTTTATACAGCGGGGTCTGGCTGGCCTGTTACCAAAAGAATGTGGCGGAAGTGATGCTAAGTGACTCCTAAGACTAGGTCCTAAGAAGCCTGGCAGCTTGCATCTGGTTTCCTGGAGCCCTCTCTGTGGGAGCCCTGAGCTTCCATGCAGAAAGTCTGACTACCATGCTGAAGGGGCTGCAAATGGGCATGTGGTTGCTGGACCCAGCTGAGCCCAGCCATCCTGCCATGGCACCAGATATGTGAGTGAAGCCATCTTGGGTCGTCCAGAGGCAGAACATGGAAGGACCCCCACTGACACCACAGAGAACCTAAGAATCGCCTGGCTGAGCCCTGCCAAATCCCTGATTCACAAGTTCATGAGATATAAGAAAAGCAGTGGTTGCTTTATGCCACTGAGATTTACAGGCAGTTTGTTATGCAGCTGTAGTAACTGGTGCATCTTTCTAGAATGTAATCTCCACAAGAAATGGATCTTTGTCAATTCTGCTCACAGATACACCCCAAGAGCCCAGAACAATGCCTGACAAACAGCAGGACTTCAACTAGTATCTGTTGAATGAATGAGTGAGTGGGATTCTAGTAATATTTCAGTAACATTAAAATGATATCTACTGGTGGAAAACTAGCACTGGTGCCGTGGTGACAGATCTGTGTCAGACACAGAGCTTCAAGTCCAAATGCAAAGACTTGTGTGCTATATGATCTTGAAGCCTCAGCTTCCCCAACTGTAAAGGCAGGGTGGCCCACCTATGTCATGGGGTTGTTCTGGGGATAACGTGAAGAGAAGGCATATAGCATGCTCAGGATAGGGTGGGCTCTGGGAGGTACTGAACATATTCTGCTAAATCCGAGTGAAACTGCAGTCCCCGTTCTCCACACACCCTCCTCCTGTGTTGCATTTAATGCCCCAAAGCCCTGCTACCTCTTTGCTGACTGACCATGAGCAGGGTCTGCTCTGCAAAAAGGTCTCATGGTTGGGCGCGGTGGCTCACACCTGTAATCCCAGCACTTTGGGAGGCCAAGGCAGGTGCATCACTCGAGGTCAGGAGTTCGAGACCAGCCTGGCCAAGATGGTGAAACCCTGTCTCTACTAAAAATACAAAAATTAGCTGGGTGTGGTGGTGAGTGCCTGTCATCCCAGCTACTCCAGAGGCTGAGGCAGGAGAATCACTGGAACCCGGGAGGCAGAAGTCATAGTGAGCAGACACTGTGCCACTACACTCCAGCCTAGGTGACAAGAGTGAGGCTCCATCTCAAAAAAAAGGCTCATCCCCAAGTTCCGTGTCTAAGGTCAGGACTTTGTATTCCCCTGGGAAACCACAGGGCTGAGGCAAATCAGGGTCAAGGCCTGTGTCAGACCTGACCCTAGGTGTGTCTGCAGCCACCTTGGACCTATGCTCCACTGAGCCAAGCTTGGGCACCGCAGCAGGAGTGCCCTGCACCGCCTCCGAGGTCACCTCCGAAGATGACCCTCCCCCACTCACACCAAAGTTCTTCTCCTGGGATGGGGGCCAATGTGGCTTTCATTTTCTTGCCACATTTTCAAGGTCATGTCCTGACCTGTCATGGCCAGGTAGGCATGAAGACCTGCACAGTGATGGATGCCATGCTCCAAGCAAAATGTAATGGGGTCTTGGGCAAGGCCTTCTGAAAGGCATTTAGAGAGTCTGGCTTGACACACACGGAGTCCTGTCCTCCATTCTGTGGGATCTGTCTCTGACCCTTCCTGGGAAGAGGCGGAGGAAGGGTGGATTAATTAAACGCTGAGGATTAGCGTGTGCAGCTTCTGTTCCCACCGTAAAGACAGTCTCTGCTGCAGCCGAGACCACTGGCATTTCCGGGGCTGGAGTGTGCTCAACGCACTGCAGGGGGAAGAAAACCTCCTTCTGGTGTGGCCGAGAGAGCAGCCTTGCAGCTCTTCTTTACTCTGGGTCCATTTCCAGAGCGAAGACTGACAATGCATTACAAATCCCAGTGCCTCCAGGGAAAGGGGCCTTGGAATGACACCTACATCCAGATCCTCCCCTTTCTCCTGTCTTCCCTATTTCAGTCTTTTCCTCTTTTCTGCTGTGGGGATCACCCCTGAGAACCTCAGAATCAAAGAAGTATCTGCTAAATATCTATAAAAAATACTGTTTTGGAAAATAGACTCACTAGGGAACAAGCCTTGGCTCCAAAATCTACTAGCTAGAAGGCCTTAGAAGAATTTCTTAACCTCTCATTCCCATTTTGTAGATGGGGAAACTGAGGCTAACACACACTACCCATATCGATGACTCACACGGAAAAAGGAATGAAGAGAGTGCCTGGCAAATTCCAAATGCTAAATATATGCTAGCCGACATGATTATCACCCAAAAGCGAGGCAGTATGTGTTCACACCTCAGTCTTCCCAACTACAAAATGGGCTTCATCTCCCCTCCCCAGAACACAGAAGAGCTGAGCTCTGGTAAATGTTTCCAAAACAAGTATCAGATGGGCGTGGGTGAGTCCTAGAGGCTGTCTGTGCATTTGCAAACAGACCAGCCTTTCCGCTGTTCTCAGGATAAATGGAAGATTTCCATAATTAGAACCTTAAGACATCACGGAATCTACTAAGAAGTTGATCCAAGTGTTTAAACAGACGCCGGAAAGGGCACATGTTAGGGAGGCTGCGTGGGGGACAGGGATGCCTGGGGGCAAGGCACTGTCCTGGCTGCCTGCCCAACTCACAGAGGGTCAAGGACTCAGTGCTAAAAACCCCAGATGAGGACCAGGACATCAGTTCCTCGGGTGCAAAAAATCCTACTGCATAAAGAGTAAAGGGGCCACAAAGTTTGCTGCAATGTGTCGATTGTCAGTCACCAGAACCCCACAGTCTAGGGCAGGTTCTGGAAACGATTCTATTTAAAAGGATCTCTGTGTTGAACTGTGATAGTCACGGGGCTGCCAAGGAGCCTGGCCTTGCAGAGCCCCGCCCACGTGATCCGGGGCTTGGTCAGGTGACTTGCTTTGGCTAATGAGACATCAGCAAACATGACACAGGAGATGGCTTTAAGGCACTTGTGGAAGGTAATTGATGGATCTTCACCGGGAAACTGGGTATACAGGAATACTCTGTACTATCTTTGCAACTTTTCTGTAAACTTCAAACTACTCTCAAATTAAATGATGATGATTATTAATTACTTTTAAAAAGTACTTGTGGGTCAGGTGCTGTGGCTCCTGTCTGTAATCCCAGCCCTTTGGGAGGCAGAGGCAGGCGGATCACTTGAGGTCAGGAGTTCAAGACCAGCCTGGCCAACACAGTGAAACTCTAATAAAAATGCAAAAATCAGCTGGGTGTGGTGGCAGGTGCCTGTAATCCCAGCTACTCAGGGGGCTGAGGAAGGAGAATCGCTTGAACCTGGGAGGTAGAGGGTGCAGTGAGCCAAGGTCATGCCACTGCACTCCAGCCTAGGCGACAGAGTGTGACTGTGTCCCCCCACAAAAAATAATATACAATAAAATAAAAAGTACTTGTGCATTAGTGCAGGGGTTCTTTTTAGGAATCCAGCCGCCCTCTGAAGCAGCCAGGGTTAGGTGCTGAAAGCATGTCCAGTGGCAGCTGTAAGAGAATAGCAGACTCTGGGCACTTCTTCCACTGGACCATCAATTATTAGCAACGGGATCAAAACATGGAGTCTAAGAAGCCTTTAAGGGGGATCTGCTAACAATATTTCAAAGCAGCCGGTAGTATGTTAGGAAGACATTCTATCTGTAGAGTTAAACTTTTTGGAAGCTTCCACTGAGTTCCGAGATTTACCAGCAAAGAGTCTTCTACGTCAGGGCTGTGGGACCGAAGGGCTGGCTCAGGGTGGGCCCCCTGCAGCAGGCCCAAGAGCCACCATGCTAAAGAAACAGCAGTAGCTTCAAGCATATGAATTACTGAAGAGGAACACACACATCCAAACCCGGGTGATACACTGCACACAAGATGAACGCATCTTTGATGGAAGGAAGGAGACTAAGAATGGAGTGCGGATGTGGGAAGGGACGCAGGAAACATCAAGTAGCTTTTCAAACCCACACAGTGCTGTGGTGACAAGGATGTGTGTCTAAGAAAGCAAGTGGGCATGGCCGCCCCAGCATGGATGACACATCGTTCTGTTCAACAGCCTCTCTGGCCACCTACTACCCCACTGTCTGCAGGCCTGGTGGCATCTGCAAAGGCAGCCAGGAGATGGCTGCACCTGCCAGCAACTTTAGTCCCCCAGCCCCGCCGGCCCCGCTGGGCTTAAGGCAGTCTCTGCAGCCCAGAACTCCCTGAAGCAGGAATGTCTACAGGATAGATTCTCATCTACGGGCCTTGAAAAAATAGGATTCAACTAAAGTGCGCTGAGCTTGTCGCAGGTTCCAGGTATGTCACTAGACTCTGAGCAGGGCCTGGAATTCTCTGAACCACAGGCATTGCCACAGGTTCTAGCTTAGGGAATTTTTCAGGGAACATTTGGTGAATGAGCAAATTCAATAATAAAGTTGTGTTTTTTCCAGGAGCTCAGTGTAGAGTGGGTGACTCACTCTGTGGCAGGCAAAAGGCCCCCACAGGCCTCAGTCCTTCCAGTAAGGAGAGGAAATTTGGTATCCTTTGTTCTCCTTCACACTCAGTCAGTGTCAGTTAACTACCCCAGCCCTGTGCTGGCTGCTGTGCCATGCAGGGGTCTCTAAAGGAAACAGACGACCCTACATGTCCTAAGTCCTTAGAGAGGGCAACGTTTAGGGCTGCCAAGTCTAGGGAAAGAGAGGGCCTGATTCGTTTCCTATTCTTGTAACAAAGTACCACAATGCAGTGGCTTCCCACGGGGTCCCCAAGCCCCAGGCCATGGACTGGCACCGGTCCCTGGCCTCTTAGGCAGAGGAGAGCAGGCGGTGAGGGGCGAATGAGTGAAGTTTCATCTGTATTTACAGCTGCTCCCCATCGCTCACATTCCCACCTGAGCTCCACCTCCTGTACGATCAGCCGCAGTGGCATTAGATTCTCATAAGGGTGAGAACCCTATTGTGCACGTGCCAGGGATCTAGGTTGCCTGCTCCTTATGAGAATTGAAGGAAATTAGATCATCCTGATGCTCTGTCACTGTCTCCCATCGCCCCTAATGGGACCATCTAGGTGCAGGAGAACGAGCTCAGGGCTCCCACTGATTCTATGTTAGGGTGAATCGTATAATTATTTAATTATATATTACAATGTAATAATAATAGAAATAAAGTGCACAAGAAATGTAATGCACGCAATGCACTGGAATCATCCCCAAAGCATCCCCAACCCCAGGCGCCAGTCCATGGAAAAATTGTCTTCCATGAAACCTGTCCCCCGAGCCCAAAAGGTTGGGGACTGCTGGCCTAACATAATACAAGTTAATTTTCGTATAGTGGTTCTGGAGGTCACAGGTCTAAAATGGGTGTCACTGGACTAAAACCCTGGTGTTGGCAGGGCTGCGTTTCTTCTGGAAGCTCTGGGGAGAGTCTGTTTCCTTGCCTTTCCCAGCTTCTAGGGGTCACCTGCACTCCTTGGCTTGCAGCCCCTTCCTGTGTCTTTAAAGCCAGCAACAATGTGTTAAGGCCCCACATTGAATCCCTCTGGCCTCTGGTCGTCAGGTCACATCTCCTCTGACTCACTCTTCTGCCTCCCCTTCTACTTTCAAGGACCCTTGTGATGCACTGGGCCCACCAGAGACTCATCCCAGGGACATCTGATTGGCAACCTTCGTTCCCCTTTGCCATGTGACCTAACTCATTCACAGGTCCCAGGAATTAGGTTGTGGACATCTTTGGGAGAGGGGGAGATCATTATTCTGCCAATGACTGGCCCTGAGCCCATTGGGCAGGGAAGCTGGTCCAGACAGCTGCCTAGAGAATGTGGAGCCTGAACCTGGACGGGGAGGAAGAGTGACCATCTGGAGGCTGAGGGAGAATAAAGTCCAAATGAATGCAGAGACCTTGTAGGGACAGAAGGGCGGTGATACCATAGGCACATCCAGAAGCCACACGGATGTAACCACACCACCATGTGCCAGAAGGACAGCAACCAGGCTGCAAAGGGAGGGAGAGGGAGGGAGAGGGAAATGGGGACATCCTAAAACACCGCACTTCACATAGTGACTCCTGCTCAAAACTCCAAGGTCCCTGAGCTTCCGGTGTGACCCTTGAGTTCACGTAAGCATCTCCCACCATCTGCCTGCAGCAAAGCTAAACATCAGGTGTCCCTTCGGACCTACATGCACAGACCAGTCTTCTAGACTTTGTTCAAGCTATTTTCCCCCAGTAATACATAAGTGGGGTCGGGCGCAGTGGCTCATGCCTGTAATCCCAGCACTTTGGGAGGCTGAGGTGGGAGGATAACCTGAGGTCAGGAGTTCGAGACCAGCCTGGCCAACATGTTGACACCTGGTCTCTACTAAAAATACAAAATTAGCTGGGTGTGGTGGCACACGCCTGTAGTCCCAGCTACTTGGGAGGCTGAGACCAAAGAATTGCTTGAACCTAAGAGGCAGAGGTTGTAGTGAGCTGAGATTGCGCCACTGCACTCCAGCCTGGGCAAGACAGAGCAAGACTCTGTTTCAAAAAAAAAAAGTGGGTAAAATACCCATTTCAAAATGCAAATTAGACCAGTAGATTTTAACATAGCAGAGTACAAAGGATGAGCTTTCAGATGCTGCACTGCAACGAACTTTTAAGAAACTACCCCTGAGTTTTAGCATGGTATCAAAGAGCACCCGCAATTATCTAACAAGGCAATTAATATAATCCTTCCTTTTCCAACTATTAATACATAACTGCCAGATTTTCAACCAAAATAATAGATCACGCTAGACACGCAGAGCAGAGATGAGAATTCAGCACTCTGCTATGAAGCCAGACACCAGTGAATTTTATTAAAATGTTTAAAAAACAATGCTGCTCTTCTCACTCAAATCTGTTCAGGGAAATACAGTTACTTCTCATTAAAAAACAACCGTATTGGCCGGGCGTGGTGGCTTACACCTGTAATCCCAGCACTTTGGGAGGCCAAGGTGGGTAGATCACTTAAGATCAAGAGTTCCAGACCAGCCTGGCCAACATGGTGAAATCCCATCTCTACTAAAATACAAAATTAGCCGGGCATGGTGGCGTGTGCCTGTAATCCCAGCTACTTGAAAGGCTGAGGCACAAGAATCACTTGAACCCGGGAAGCAGAGGTTGCAGTAAGCTGAGATCACGCCCCTGCATTCCAGCCTGGGTGACAGAGTAAGACTATCAGAAAAAAAGAAAAGAAAAAAAAACCTGTACTTACGTTAACATATAATGAATTTATTATGATGATTTAAAAACAAATTACTGAAGATTTATATACTTTCTCTAGTTTTAATTGCGAAAACATTAAATACTAATAGATCTAACAAAACCTTCTTGGTGTCTTCGATTTTGTAAAGGTGTAAAGTGGTCCTCAGACCGAGAAGTTTAAGAAATGCTGTCTTGGCTGGGCGTGGTGGTTCACGCCTGTAATCACAGCACTTTGGGAGGCTGAGGTAGATGGATCACAAGATCAGGAGTTCAAGACCAGACTGGCCAACATGGTGAAACCCCGTCTCTACTAAAAAATACGAAAATTAGCTGGGCATGGTGGCTCGTGCCTGTAATCCCAGCTACTTGGGAGGCTGAGGTAGGAGAATCGCTTGAACCTGGGATCTGGGAGGCGGAGGTTGCAGTGAGCCAAGATAGCGCCACTGCACTCCAGCCTGGGCTACAGGGCGAGACTCCATCTCAAAAAAAAAAAGAAATGCTGTTTTATGATAGTAAACAGATTTATATATACAGATCTTTATGACAGTGTTATATAATGGCAAAAAAAAAGAGGGAAGAAAGTGGAACCAATTTAAATGTCTAATAGGGAAACAACTAAATAAATTATGGTATCTCCATTTGGTACAACATTATGTAGTCATTAAAAATTATGTTTCAAAGAGTATTTATTGTTGTGGGAACACGCTCAAAACACTTGACATGCTGTTAAGAGATTTAAACAGGAATGAAGCAAATTTTCACTCTCATTGTTTCTGTGCTGCCTTGATTCGTGGAGAAATCATGAAATCGAAGAGGGCTGAGGAAATCAACAGACACCCAGAGGAGTCTCCTGGGCTACATGCTTACCACGTGTGCTGGGCAGGGCTCATGCAGTTTCTACATAAGATGATATCATTGATGAGCTGGGCTTGGGGGCTCATGCCTATAATCCCAGCGCTTTGTAAAGCCGACCTGGGTGGATCACTTGAGCCCAGGAGTTCAAGACCAGCCTGAGCAACAGGGCAAGACTCTGTCTCTACAAAAAAATACAAAAATTATCCGGGCATGGTGGCATGTGCCTGTAGTTTCAGCTACCCTGGAGGCTGAGGTGGGAGGCTCATTTGAGCCTGGGAGGGCAGAGGTTGCAGTGAGCTGAGATTGCACCAATGCACTCCAAGCCTGGATGACAGAGTGTGAGACCCTGCCTAAATATATATATATATATATATATATCTTAAATATATATATATATATCTTAAACAATCATTCAGGCTTCAGCCTTTAAGCTCATGAGGAGACAAAAATCCAAAACCAAACATTCCCACACTCATTTCCAAAGAAACAAAGGAATCTTCTCAGCCCCCATTTTTCCCAAACAAGATTCTCTTCCTTGCTTTGGTGTTGCAACTGCAGACTAGCATTTTGGGTGCCTGCTTGAGTTCCTATTCCTCTCGCGTGCTACAGATTTCGGGTCTCATTCAAACAGAGACAGCAGGGGAGTTAGCTGGAGAGGGAATCTGCCAGGGTGCTGGCCTTTGGGGGCTTTGCTTTTTCCCACACTGGGGACATTGGATGTTAACAAGTGTCACCCAACATCTGCTGCTTGCTCGGCCTATACGTTTATTCTCCCTCTACTCATTATGGGCATATAAATCCCTTTCCATGCTCTGGACTCCTTCTGCCCACATCTGTCTGTAATTTACTCACCATGTGCTGTGGCTGGTGAAGCCTCTTATTTATGACTTTGTAGAATTCCAGGCAGGATGCTCATGGCGACTGAAGGTGCCCATCTCACTGCCTTTCAGGAATGCAGCTACCTTGAGTTTGGATGGACTCAGGGGAGTCTCAGGTCTGGGCCACCCCTCATGAGAATCAGACAGGCAACATCTCCAAGCAGATCTCAGTATTGGCACTAATGGTACTACACACCAGGCCATGCAATTTATTCCTCAATCTTCACAACTGTGTGAAGTAGCTACTGTTTATTAGTCCCAATTATAGGAAAAACAGGCATTGTTACCATTACCCTCAGCAAAGGAACCATGATGCAGGGAGGTTAAAGAATGCATCCAAGCTCTACAATGAGAAATAGCATTTGACCCAGCAATCCCATTACTGGATATATCCCCAAAGGATTATAAATCATTCTACTATAAAGACACATGCACACGTATGTTTACTGCCCCACTATTTACAATAGCAAAGACTTGGAACCAAACCAAATGCCTATCAGTGATAGACTGGATAAAGAAAATGTGGCACATATATACCACGGAATACTATGCAGCCATAAAAAAGGAATGAGTTCACGTCCTTTGCAGGGACACGGATGAAGCTGGAAACCATCATTCTCAGTAAACTAACACAGGAACAGAAAACCAAACACTGCATGGTCTCACTCATAAGTGGGAGTTGGACAATGAGAACATATGGACACAGGGAAGGGAATACCACACACCAGGGTCTGTCGGGGGGTCAGGGGCAAGGGGAGGGAGAGCATTAGGCAAATACCTAATGTATGCAGGGCTTAAAACCTAGATGACAAGTTGATGGGTGCAGCACACCACCATGGCACATGTATACATATGCAACAAACCTGCATGTTCTGCACATGTATCCCAGAACTTAAAGTAAAATAAAAAAGCAAAAACACAAGAATGCATCCTAGCTCACATAGCTAATACGTGGTAGAGGTGAGATTCAAGCCCAGATCTGACTTGAGTCTGCTGTCACTTCCACTGAAGTAAGAATGGCTTCTATCTCTCGCATCTGGGCCAACTTCCTTCCCCGCGACCACACCTAGAGGGAAGATGAGGAGTCTCCGCAGCAGGAAAAAGTCTCTGCTTTTTCCGCTAATTAGCTCTGTCACCTTGGTCAAGTTATTTACTCTCCCTGAACCTCATTCAGGCATCTCCACCTGAGAAATGGGGTTTCTAGCTCCCGACAGGACTGAGGTGAATGGTGTATCACGTGCTCAGAACAGAGCTGGCACCCGGTAGGTGCTCAATAAAGCTCCCTTTTCGTGAATACTGACAAGTCCTTGTTGCTTATATTAATATTCCTACAAAGGGGCAGATCTGTGTCCCTGGGCAAGGCCAAAGATCTCTGGTGGTGGATAAGAAATCTTACAGCGCGGAGTTAGGAAGGATAGTCTTTACAGCTCTGTGGCCTGTGGGCTAAAGGGAGAAGGATGTACATGACGCTAATAGCAGGAATTATCCATCACCTTTCTAGATATTACCTCATTTCATTCTCACAACCTCCTGCGAAGACGCTGTTAGTGTCCCATTCCTCAGATCAGGAAACTGAGGTTTGGAGAGGCTGGGTTGTATATCCAAGGAGCCGGGGGTGGTGGGGTAAGGGAACTTCTGCTTAGCCCCCTGCCCATCCCTTTTAGGCCCAGGAACAGCTAAGGAAGGTTTTTCTCCTCCTCGCAGGTCCAGAAGAGCACATAGCGGTGAGAATCCTGTCCCTGCTCAAAGACGTGGAGGTCAGTGTCTCTGTCCCCGGGACACGGAGTGGGTGCTGCCACCGTCCTGAGAAGGGGAAGGGATATTATAGGATCCTGGGAAGCTGGTGTGGAGGGCGGCTCACACAGATCTGCCTAGATGGCCGGATGGCTGCATAGAGGTAAAGTGTGCCTACTTGGCAAAATGACTTCCCAAGCATGCCATGTCTGCTGGGCCACAATGCACCCCAATGTCTATTACAGCTTCAAAAGACCACCCCACATGCTGCCACTGTGACCCCACCAGAAACAAAACCCCAGGAGAGGAGGGTCATCTACTGCCTTGGAGAGCAGCATGTACTGCTGAAAAGAGCCGCCTGTCAAGAGTGCTGTGACATGGTGAATACAAGGCTCACCCTCAGTCGAGGACTTCCCAGACTTTCTGGAGGATGGTCAGCTGGGCACTGGACAGATAGCCTTCTTGGCCCGCTGCCCATATCACACCTCTTGTCAGGGAATTGACTCTGACTGAGTCGATTAATTGTCCAGCCAAATCCATTCTCCCCTTTACAAGGCCACCTAGCTAGAAACTACATTTCCCAGAACCCTCTGCATCTAGGAATGGTCACATGACCAAGCTCTTGCAAAAGCAAATCTCTGACCCTCAATTTTGGCTCTTTCCCTGGGTCTCTCATGGACCGAGGGGAACACATACACCCAACCAGCCTCAAATGTTCACTGTGGGGTGGGTGGTTAAGGAAGAAACAGATTCTTTAAGCCTCTATGTTTCGGGTTCTCTTTGTTACAGCAGCATGGTATTAACCTAATTAATAAACCTGCTTTAGCTTCAGAAACAAAATTTTTAAAGAGGATTCACTGTTCTAGTGAATGGTAAGTGGAAAGCAGGTCGCAAAGATTTACTGTCTTCTCTAGAAGAAGCAAAGACACTAAGGAGGCTTAAGAGAATCAACGCAGACCCCTGCGGCTATGTTCTCCCCAGATGTTTCAGGCCTGCGCTCTCCAAGCACTGTGGAGTCCACTGACAGGTTACATGATGGCTTCCAATCTTTCTCAAATAACTCTCTGAGACCCTCAAATAACCCTTGTTCCAGCCCCATGAAGTGCAAGCAGGTGCCTCCTGGGAAAGCGGGATGTGAGTCCCTCTAGGGATACCAGGCTGAACATGTGGCCACTGGTTTCCTCATCTCCTAAAGCAATTTCTGGCTGAAGACACACCAGCCACATGGTAGTTATGGGTCTGTGGTCCTTGTCTTCAAAAGACCCTCTGAAGTCTACACCATGTCATCTTCCAGCTCCTTCCTCCAGGCCCAGGAGAGCCCACCATGTGAGCAAGAGGGCCACCTGGGATACAGACAGGTCCTCCAGCAGAGAAACCAGCGCATCCACATTGTGCCCTGAGTGGAGGCACTGAAGGACCCCGAGGGTGCTGGATAAGAGAGACTCAGCTGCTGGGCCAGCATCCTGGTCCAGCCAAGATGCCCACCTGCCATTCACACCTCAGAGGGAGGTACCCCACATCCATCCATATCACACTGGAGGACGAATGACATCTGCACCCACCCCACAAGATTCAGAATTCCACCTAAAGAAGGGGCGGGACAGCTATGGCTGGAGGTGGGTGCTGAGAGACCCCTCTGTCCATCCGCGTCACTTCCCCGCATGGGGAGGACCCTGGATCCCTGGGGCCTGAGTCCCCAGTGAGAGAATCGCCGCTGACTCGTCACTCACCCTGCAAGGCTTCTTTGGCTCTGGCTAGCTCCTGCTCCTTCTGGGCCAGCTGGACCCTGAGCTCAGTGGCTGAGAGGACCTCGGAGGACTTGCCGCCCTGTGACTCCTCCAGGTCCTTTGCCAACATCTCCTTCATCTGCCGGAGAAGGTGAACTTCCTCCTGGAGCCGCGACACCTCTTCCCGCAGGAGCACTAGGAGAGAAGCGCACAGGGTTAGAGGACAGGAATGTCGGCGGCTGCTCACTCGCTTTTTCTGGGGATGGCGTGAGGTTGCTTTGGCTTTTTCATTTGCTTTGCATTCAGGGCCTTTCCTACACATGTGGAGGGAGGAGAAGCCCTTGAAGCCACTACCTTATTCCAGAGAGCTCCAGTGCTAATTCTAGGCCCCACCCACAGCCTGCAGAGCACACCTCGTGAGATACTCCCCTCACCACCACTCGAGGACTCCACTGCCACTGTCCCTGCACTCAGAGTGTCCACTCTGGTGGCTGATGGTTGTAGGAATTAGCATCATAACCATAAGCCAGCAGCATGCTGAGTTCAGTTTTACATGCATTATCTCATTTAATTCACCAAAACCTTCAGAGACAGGGACCATCATAACCCCATTTTACAAATGAGGACATCGAGGCCCAGAGAGATTAAGTAACTTCAGGTGGTCATAAAATTAATGTGGAGCAGAGCTGGGATTTGAACCAAGGTCCGGCTGACTCTTCAGCCTGGGCTCCCAGTCTCACGTTTGGGAAACAGCCATAAAAAGGAATATTCCACACATTTTGCAAAACAATGACCTTAGGAGCTCAGTTCTGTGTAGAAACCTGCGCATTAGCACCTGACTGTCCTGCAGGAAAACAGGGTCTAATGAGCAGTGACAAGGTGACACAGTGGGCAGAGGTTTCTGCAGCACTCAAATCCAACCCTGCATACAGGGAGGCCCCAGGAATGGGGCCAAGGAGAACTCGGTGTCTCCCGGGCCCTGGGATACCTCGGGAAGGGACCCAGAACGTGCGCCACCCTCCCGGAGTGAGAGACGTGACAACCGAGGTATTGTCAGCTTCTCAGTCCTGCGGGTGGACAGACACACCCATGCCCAGGTCAGCTCACCTGGGCAGTGGAGAAAAGAGAACTGCCAAGGGGTGCTGGGGGCAGCAAGCAGGGCAGGGGCATCAGGCTGTGCACAGGAGCCAGGCTGCGCGTACCTCTGCGTAACTCTTAAGAGAGCGCATTAAGAGATGAAGCCAACCTCACTTAGGAGACACCGGAAGGACACGCTGAAATATTCATTAAGCAGGTCCCCTCAAGCACGAACAGATGAAGGCGCCACACTCACCAGCCTCGTGCTGGCTGCCAGGCACAGGCTGCTCCCCTCCCCGTGCTGCCTTCTCCGTCCCGCCATTCCGAATGCGGACGGACCTGGGGAGGGGCCAAGGGCAGCTCTGGCTGGCCCAGATACATGCAGGTAGAGCCAGGAGCGTCCCTGCTGGTAAAAGGGGATGTGCACTCCCTGGAGGTCTGGTGCACAGTCCTTGCCCTTGAGGGTCACAGAAGGGGTGTGGCTGGGGTATAGCTTTGGAGTCACCAGGTCTCCAGCCAGGCACGTGGTGGCTGATGCACAAGTCCCTCCCTGCTGAGCCTCGGACATTGCATCTGTTAAATGGCTCCAACCCTCTTCAGCTGTAAGGCTCCTTGGGGGCATTGGAAGTGGCCCTCCTCATAAAGGAAGTGCTCCATGTACATAGGAAGTGCTCTGTGTATTCAGAAGTGCCTGTGTACACAGGAAGTGTTCCATGGACCTAAGAAGTGCTCCATGTATACAGGCAGTGCTCCATGTACACAGGAAGTGCTCCATGTACATATACAAGAGGTGTTCCGTGAATGCCATGTACACAAAGGGTGCAGTTGCACTGCCCTTTCTTAGATGCCCTGCCCTCGCCATCGGTGCCTGCTGGCGATCTTCAAGGCACTACAGCCTTCGGGACTCCGTAGGAATCCTCTGGCCTCAAGGCTGAGTGGGCAAAGCCAGGTCCGGGGGAGGGGCAGGCAGGGGGGAGCAGGGCTGGGGCCTGAGGGTGGGGAGACTCTCCCATCAGCGGCCTTGGGAAAAGGTGCTGGCAACTTCGGGCCCCATTCGTTCCCTCCTCCCTCACAGCACTTCCTGACGCCGCGACAGGCCCAGCCACCCCTGCGAGGAGAGGAGCCTCCCTGGGCACCTCCCTGCCCCCAGCTACCCCAGCCAGTCCCTCCTCCCGCAGGAGGTGCGCCCCACCCGGCATCTCAGCTGCCTCTGCGGCCCGTCTGAGGCCTCCTCCAGGCTGCCGGCTTCCCTCAGTTCTGAAGGCTACATCGCCGCACCTCGGGGCCCCCGCAGAGCCGTGACCCGCCAGGGAGCTCCTCTCCCCTCTTCGCGGCTTCAGCCTCACTGTCCCAGACTCGAGGGCTAAGACGGCCCCGTCCCGTCCCGTGTCAACAGCACGCAGGCAACCCGGACAAAACCCCACGGTGATGAGGAAGCTCTGTCGCCTCCCATCTGCGTGCTCAGGGGACACAGGGGCTGAGAGCAGGGTCCGGTCACAAATCCTGCCCCGTTTCTGTCACTGTGGGGTCTCGAGTGCTGGAAACAGTGCATGACATGTCGTGGGCCTGCGGTCGTGTTTGGCCAATGGCTCCACCCACCCAACAGGTACAGGCCCCTGCGACATCCCATGCAGGCTCCACACACAGGGGCCCTGGGGGATGCCCCAGCCAGGCCCCACCCTGAAGCTAGTGCTCCTGGACCCCAGCGTCAAAGGGCCCCCAAACCTCATGGGCCGCAGAGGCAGACGGGGAACGGTCCAAGCCTCTCAGCAAAACTGCTAAGCAGGAGGCTTGCTCTTGGGGCCCGGCCCCTGGCCTCATTCCGGATAAACATCTGGGGCCACCTACACTCCAGGCCAGGAGAGAGAAGGGGAGAGCCCTGGCCTCAAGAAGCCTCCAGCAAATAGACGCACACACGAAGAAACAGAACACAGAAGGGGCCACATCTGCTGGCAGCACTCGGACACCCTCAGGAAGTTGGTGGCATTCCAGGTGGGCTCTGGAGGGTGGGACTCGGGAAGGAGGAAACGGTGTGAGCAAACGCACGGCGGCTGCAAAGCTGGAGGGCCGCGAGTGACCAGGAAACGGTGCCAGGTGAGGAAGAACAGGAGGAAGACTGGAGAGGTCGGATTATAAAAGGCCTCAACCCCAACCACCCCTCCGTGCCCACGCCTCAGCCCACTGTCTCTAGCAGTCGCCAAGGCTAGAATTTTCTCCTCTTGATCAACAGTCTTCAATCTCTCATTTTACCAGGGCCCCGGTTCCCTCCCGGCTGTCACTAAGAGTCTATTTCACAATAAGATGTGAGTGACTGCTAACAGTACGTCCGTTGTCACACAGGTAGAAGAGGCAGGTTTGTTCTGTTTGTTTAATTTTTTTTTTTTGAGATGGAGTTTTGCTCTCGTTGCCCAGGCTGGAGTGCAGTAGCTTGATCTCGGTTCACCGCAACCTCCGCCTCCAGGGTTCAAGCGATTCTCCTGCCTCCCAGCTAATTTTTTATATTTTTAGTAGAGACAAGGTTTCACCATGTTGGCCAGGCTGGTCTCAAACTCCTGCCATCAGGCAATCCACCTGCCTTGGCCTCCCAAAGTGCGGGGATTACCAGCGTGAGCCACAGCGCCAGTCTTTTTTTTTTTTTTAAGTGACTTCTGGGTCTCCTCCAACCACCCCAAGGAAGCCACCAAGATTGTTTACTGTTGTCCAGGAAGAAGGCAATGAATTCCAAGAGATTTGGCTTCAAACCCAGGTCTGGCTGGGGCCTCGTCGTGACTTTGTACAAACCTCGTGTCACTTTTCTGGGTCTCAGTTGTCATGAATGCTGCATGGATGCCACCCACTTAGAGTTGCCAGAGTAAGCAAAACAAAACCGAGTCATGGCAAACAAACACCCCTAGACGCACAGTGAGATGTGATTTTCAGATAAATAAACAACAAATCATTTTCAGTATATGTCCTAACTACTGCACGGAAACATACTTACATTAAAAATTGATTCATCACGTATCTGAAATTCAAATGTAACTGGGCGTCTTGCGTTTTATTCCAGCAGCGCTACTCTCATCTCATGGGGATTTGGACACCATGAAATGGGGCAACCAGGGGAGCGGGCTGTGCCTGAGCGCTGCGCGGGATGGAGGCGGGGCAGGCACTGGAAAGCGTCTGCCAAGGTCTTCTCTGCACCCTCACTCAGATGAGAGCAGAGAGCGAGATGGAGCTGGGCACCATGTGTCTTTCTCTTTGGCTAACAACGGCAAAGGCAGATTTTTTTCTGCGCGCACCTTCCTAACAGGTGTACCTGACGCCTAAGCCCCGCTGCTCCAGGTAAGCCGTGAACAAGCTGATGGGAACCTGGAGGGCGGGTCACCAGGTGCAGCAGCGGCAGGAGCCAAGTCTCAAGAGACCAGGCTGGAAAAACAACTCCATGGAAAGAGACGCTTATCGGAGCTTGCTAACTGCACCTGCCCCAGCTGGGTGTGGAGGCCCAGGTCTCTCATGCTCCAGACTCTTCCAGGAGTGGAGGTAACCCTGGGACCGCAACCACAGCCCAAGCCCCAAGAGCACAGCCTCTCAGTTCACCAGCTCTGGGGCCATGGGCAGGCACTTCTCCCCGGGCCTTGGCTGCCTCACCTGTAAAATGGGGGAGATGGAAATAAGTGAGACATGTGTGAGGTGCTGACATGTGCCTGGTACATGCAGCACTGTGTCCACAGCTCACCTTCCCCTCTGCACAGCAGGGAGCAACTACATTTCTGAAGAAACAATAAAGAAGCTGCTGTTGGGGCCGGGCATGGTGGCTCACACCTATAATCCCAGCACTTTGGGAGGCCGAGGTGGGTGGATCACGAGGTCAAGAGATCAAAACCATCCTGGCCAACATGATGAAACCCCGTCTCTACTAAAAATACAAAAATTAGCTAGGTGTGGTTATCCCAGCTACTCCGGAGGCTGAGGCAGGAGAATCACTTGAACCCAGTAGGCAGAGGTTGCAGTGAGGCAAGATTGTGCCACTGCACTCCAGCCTGGCGACAGAGTGAGACTCCACCTCAAAAAAAAAAAGAAGCTGCCGTTGGGAGACTTGGGTTTCTTCCTCAGAGGAACTATTACCTTGCTGTGTGACCTTGGGCCAGTCACTGTCTCTCTGGGCCTTCACAACATGGGTACCCTTAGAGGGACCCACTCTTTATGAGTCTAGATGAATGCTACGGATTTTGTGTTTCTCCCATCATGGGCAGGGTCTACAGCTGCACTGCTCAATATGGCACCTGCTAGGCACAGGTGATTATCTCACATATAAATTAATTAAAATGAAAAACTCAGTTTCTCTAGCCACAGTTCAAGTGCACCCACATGGCCAGGAGCTAGGGTAGGGGACAGTGCCGATCTAGACTGCTGCCATGATGGCACGAAGCTCTCCTGTCGGCCCTGAGCTAGAGAGCATGAGATGAAGATGGTATTTCTTGAGCATCTGGTATGGCTCAGGCTGGTGATCCAGCAACAGGAGAAAGCCATTTGCCAAGGGCAGGGCGGCTACTGAGGAAGGAGTCATCGTTTCTGGAGAAAACTGCCCTGGCCTTTGTCCAAAGATTGATTGGGTACCTTTCTGCTGACGCCGGGTAACTGCAGTGTCCTCAGTCCCCTGGGTAGAGGGGCCCCAAACCCACAGATTTAGCAGAGTTCTCTTGGCCACGGTGGCAGGAAGTAAATACTACCTGTGTACAGTGGCCCTCCTGACCCAGGGAGCCGACTGTTACCAATGGTGCTGCCCTCGGCGGGGACAACCAGACCAGCACACAGGCCACGCAGCAGGTCCCCAGGGGCCTCCTCCCCAAGAGAAAGGGGATGTGGTGTGCCCACTCAGAGGAAAGGTCCACACCAGGTGGCAAAGGGAGCCGGGGCAGACCCTTGCGCTAATGCAGCCCATCTGCTTTAGTTTGCAAAAGCAGTGAGTCCCAATTTAAACAAATGCAAATTTCCAGCTTCCCTTGCAGCTAAGGTTGTCCATGTGACACACTTCTGGCCAGTGAGGTGCAGAAAAAAGTCCCTTAGGAGGACCGACCCTTACTTACAAAAATAGGACTTTACCTCTTTCTCCACCTTCTGTCCTGGAAAGTAGGCTTAACGGCTAGAGCTGCAGCAGCCACCTTGTAACAGAAGGCAACCTCTCAGACCGCAAAGGTTCTTGGTGAATTGTAGGTTTGTAAACCCAGCCTCCCCAAGCCAAAGGTCTAAGTCATGATAATATTATGATTATCATCTATTATAATAACAATGACATCTTTCTTGACCCTTCTTGAGCACACATTATATGCTCTAAGCTTTGCTATATTTTACCTTATCTAGTTTAATTCTCACAATAACTCCACGAAGCAGATCCTGTTATTATCATTCATGGTTCATCAGTGGGGCAGTTGAGGCTCAGAGGAATTAAATGGCTTGGCCAGGGTCACAGAGGCTGAAAAGCCAGATGGTCCTGGACACAAGATGGTCTGGTTTCAGCACCTCTAGCCTCAACTCCCACACTATCACCTTCCAGAAGGAGAGGAGCAAGGTCTGTAGGTGACACAAGGGCTTCCCGAGCCAGCAGGGCCTCGGCAGCAACCAGGCTTGGCTTGGTGGATGCCAGTGGAGGGAGGCGTGCCCCTCAGCAGGGGATCAGTGAGTCAGCCACTTCGTGCATGGTGGCCCTGACCCTCCCCGAGGGACAGTCCCCACGAAGTCCCAGGAGAAGGGTGTGGCCACGGAGCCAGTCTGTCCATCCCACAAGGGCAGAGACTCTGTTCTGCTCACAGGCCCGTGCTCTGTGCGGTTTTCTTGGGAGGTACGCACTGCAGTGCTGAGACAGGCAC
>PVKP010033316.1:0-25130 GCA_004027715.1 Plecturocebus donacophilus | reverse complement strand
TTTGGAACTTGGGTTTCTGAAAAGCCCTGAAGAAGAACCCTGGGGCCAGGCGTGGTGTCTCATGCCTGAAATCCCAGCACTTTGGGAAGCCGAGGTGGGAGGATCCCTTGAGGTCAGGAGTTTGAGACCAGCCTGGCCAACATGGTAAAACCCTGTCTCTACTAACATACAAAAATTTTGTCTCTACTTAAAATACAAAAATGAGATGGACATGGTGGCAGGCTCCTGTAATTCCAGCTACTCGGGAGGCTGAGGCAGGAGAATTGCTTGTACCCAGGAGACAGAGATTGCAGTGAGCCGAGATCATGCCACTGCAGTCCAGGCTGGGCGACAGAAGGAGACTCTGTCTCACAGCTCACGCCTATAATATCAGCACTGTGGGAGGCCGAGGTGGGTGGATCACCTGAGGTCAGGAGTCTGAGACCAGCCTGGCCAACATGGTGAAACACCATCTCTACTAAAAATACAAAAATTAAGGCCAGGCATGGTGGCTCACACCTGTAATCCCAGCATTGGGCTAAGTAGTTTTCATGTGCTTTTTTTTTTTTTTTCCAAGGCAAAGTCATGCTTTGTTGCCCAGGCTGGAGTGCAGTGGTGGAATCTTGGCTTATGGCAAACTCTGCCTCACAGGTTCAAGTGATTCTGCTGCCTCAGCCTCCCAAGTAGCTGGGATTACAGGCATGCACTACCACACCCAGCTAATTTTTATATTTTTAGTAGAGACAGCATTTCACATGTTGGCCAGGCTGGTCTCAAACTCCTGAGCTCAGATGATTCACATGCCTCGGCCTCTCAGTGTGCTGGGATTACAGGCATGAACGACTGCACTCAGCCTCATGTGCTTTTTAAGAAAATCCTCACAATATCCAAGAAGAAATGTATTATTTCCTTAATTTTAACAAAAAGCTAGACCCTGGGAGGTTAAGAAGTGTGTCTAAGCCACATAGCACTAGACAGCAAACTCAAAGCTCATGACCCGCTGCTTTCCTAGTCTATCATCCTAGGAGAGTCAAGCACAGTTATTCTGACTTCAGCCACTGCCCTTTATTTGACTGAAAAAAAATTCTTTCTGTGTTGGGGAATTTATATACATAGATAAATATATAGATCATATATATTAATATATGTAACATATATGTGCATATATATACATACATGTGGATATATATTCATCAACATAGAAAAGATTTTCAATTAAAGAGCAAATGACTGCAGTAAGAATAATTGTGTTTTACAACTCTAGGAAGATATAATAGGAATAGTATTATATATATATAGTAATATATATATATATTTTACGCACACACTCACATGACCTATCTTTGGCTAGGTCACCCAGAGCTATCTCAAGATATAGATATGCCAGAGTGACTTATCTTATCACACAGACCTATCTGAACATATAATAGATATGCCAGAGTGAAGTATCAAACAACATGCAAATTTCTAAAGGATTTCACACAAAAACAGGCACATAACTTTGAATCCCTCACCTCACTAAGGAGATAAAAGAGAGGAGATTGGAATATTTCAGGTGTGGGTGTTCCGTGTGCCCGCCCCCACCCCCTGCCAAGCTGCCAAGTGTGGCAGCACTGGAGATGCCCAGCCCTCTCCCCAAACCCCTTGGGATCTCCCAGTGGAGGCTGTCAGCTGACTGTTTTCTGATCTCTGCTGAGAAATCTCAAGTGAGAGAGGAGATGGCTGGCTAAGATGGAAGAGCTGAAGAAGTGATGGTGGAGTTGCGTCACCAGTGGTTACAGCATTGGGGCGGCAAAAATGAGTTCATGTTTTCTAAAGCATAGACATGGGCCTCCTATGAGGGGGTTATTTTAGGTCCTACCCAGAAAGGTAAACTACAGGGGCAAAAATAGCTCCACAAAGAAAAGAAGTAATTATAAGATTTCTAGCTCCCAAGGGAATAAGCAAGCAGCTAGCCTGGAAATGTATTCTCTATGTGTGAGAGAATGGAGGGACGTAACATAGAGGCAGCCTCAAAGCCCAGCTGCAGCCCAGGAAATGCTGTGCGTCCTCACGACAGTGCCTGCTGAGGAAGGACTTGCTTGCTCCCTGCCTTTTCCCTGTCTCCCCTTCATAGTAGCAAACTAAGGGGGGAAGTTAAGAGGGCGGAGGAGGCTGGGGGTGGTGGCTCACGCCTGTAATCCCAGCACTTTGGGAGACTGAAGTGGGTGGATCACCAGAGGCCAGGAGTTCAAGACCAGCCTGGCCATCATGGTGAAACACCGTCTCTAGCAAAAATACAGAAATTAGCCGGGCGTGGTGGCAGGTGTCTGTAGTCCCAGCTACTCGGGAGGCTGAGGCAGGAGAATTGCTTGACCCTGGAAGGTGGAGATTGCAGGAAGCCAAGATTGCATGATTGCATTCCAGCCTGAGCGACAGAGCAAGACTCCATCTCAAAACAAAGGTTAAGGAGAAAAGAAGAAAAGCCAGCCTCACCTTCTAGCCCCATGCCGGCTTTCCCCAAGCTGCGTGTGGGGGCAGGGAGTGGAGGGCGAGACAGAGTCGCCTCAAATTTAAATCAGTTTGAAAGTTTTGATTGATACATGGGGGTGAACACATTAATTACTAAATCAGGACTCTTGGTAATAGAAATTAGAAAAGTCATCCAGGAAAGAGAAAAAACTAGCCTCATTCAACAAGTGTAATAGATGTTTTTAAAAGATGGTTAGAAACTACAAGATACCACTATACACCCATTAGCACGGCTATCTAAAAAAGACAGATAATACCAAATGGTGGTGAGAATGTGGTTTCTGCTGGGAATACAAATGGTACAGCCATTTGGGGAACAGTTTGGCAGCTTCTTAAAAGGATAAATATAATCTTACCAAGCAATTCAGCAATTTCACAACTAGGTACCTACCCAAGAGAGATGAAAATACATGTTCACAAAGGAACTTTCACATGCATGGTTACAGCAGCATTATACACAACATAATAGCCCCAGACTGGAAACGATGCTAAAGTCAATCAACTGATGAATGGATAATGGCAATGTAACATATCCATATAATGAAATACAATTCAACAATAAAAAGGAATGAACTATTACTACATGCTGCAGCATGGGTGAACATTATACCAAAAGCACTATGCTGAGTAAAAGAAGCCAGATGCAAAAGACTGCATACTGTATGATTACATTAACATGAGGTGTCCAGAAAAGGGCAATCTATAGATTTGTAGAGTAGTGGTTACTCGGAGCTGGGTGCGGAAGTAGGGATTCACTGCAAACAGACCCAGGGAAATATGATGGAAATATTCCAAAGCTAGAGTGGAGTGATCATTTCACAACTCTAGAAATTAACCTAAAATAACTGAGTTATACACTCACAATGGATTAAATTCATGGAAGGTAAAATTATAGGCTGGGCTTAGTGGCTCACATCTTTAGTCCCAGCACTTTGGGAGGCCAAGACAGGCAGATCACTTGAACTCAGGAGTTCAAGACCAGCCTAGACAACATAGTGAGACTTCCAGCTCTATTTAAAATAATAATAGGCTGGGCACGGTGGCTCATGCCTGTAATCCCAGCACTTTGGGAAGCTGAAGTGGGTGGATCATCTGAGGTTGGGAATTCGAGATCAGCCTGACCAACATGGAGAAACCCCATCTCTACTAAAAATACAAAAAATTAGCCACATGTGGTGGCACATGCCTATAATCCCAGCTACTTGGGAGGCTGAGGCAGGAAAATCATTTGAACCCGGGAGGCGGAGGTTGCAGTGAGCCGAGATTGCACCATTGCACTCCAGCCTGGGCAATCAGAGCGAGACTCCATCTCAAAATAAATAAATAAATAAATAAGCATTCAGACCAGAGCACAGTGTGACAATGGTAATACAGTTATTGATAAAACTATGAAAAGATGTTCCTAATTGTAATAATAATAATAATAAAATTTACCTCAATAAAGCTATAAAAAACAACCAATGTGGTGTCAGCGGTAGGGAGCCATAGATAAAATGAGATGGCAATATATTTATAATGATTGAAGCTGGAGGATGGGTAATGGAATTGTGGAGCAATTCAACAACTAGGTACCTACCCAAGGTGCCTATATACCATTACACTATTCCTTCTATTTTCATATATGTTCAAAATTTGTCAAGGTAAAAAGTTAAAAGATGATGAGTGATGAAATTAAAATTGCTTTATAAAGACATACTTTGTTAACTATTTAATATAATCCAATATAATTATTACATGTACATTTAATTTTTAAGCCATTCCATTAAAGGTGGCAGTATTCAATGGAAAATTGGCCAAGGAGATGCAAATGATTGATGTTAGCTAGATCTATATTTATATGTTGTGTTCGACAACTTTAATAGGCCGAATACAACTCAAAAATCACAGTGTCAAGAAATCACAAAACTGAAAGAGACCTGGAGGGGTCATCAGATGACCTCAGCTTCTGAAGGGGTCTCACACAATAAAGCTATCTTTTCCATTTTAAATAGTTAGAGCTGTACATAGCAGAGTTATTCAAAATCTCTTTGGTATTTTAGGTCAACACAATCTGGCTGTGTTCATGAATACCTTCCTTTAATCTAACCACAGCCAAGTCAAACAAAGCATATTCACAAGCCAGAAGCAAGTGATACATCTATGATATGTCTGGTTTTTAATAAAGAGAAAAAAACTAATGAAAGGAAATTATTGAGGAATTAAACACATGTATTATTAGAGCGTTTTTAAAGGGACTTTGCTGAAGACATCATGATATCCAATTGGCTCATGGGCCAGATGTACTGAACATGCAAAGTTGATAACTAGAGAAAGGGACTTATCTGGAGGGTTGGCCCTGGAATCATTGGCAGCAAGATAGCACCATCTGTTAGAAAAAAGAAATGTCAATCACCACTCAAGTATTTTTGATCTATGAGAAAAATCTTAAGTCTTTCTAAAGGACCCGATAAAGAATCCTGTTAGAATTAGAAGCCAGAAGTTCAGTGGAACAAGCACCAAATTGTGTTTATATATCACATTGCCCCCGGAAACAATCTATTTGTATAGCCTAGATTGTTACACACACACATACACAAACACACACACACAAATCTACAAGTCATTAAATGTTTGAAATGTCTTTGAAATATCACCGCCTTTACTTCCTTTCATTATTTTAAACTCTGAAACAGCTACTCATAGCCATGCAGAATGTGTTTCGATGTTTTCCTGCAAATTTCTAGTCTTGATAGTTATTCTACTCCTGGAAACTGCTACCAAGTCTGATAGGACTGTCAATAAGTGTTGCACAGGATATTAAAACCCTCCTTCAAAAACAGAAATAAATACACATTCCTATGGCAATGTCAACACGTGGGAAAGATGATATGTTTATCTTGTATTTTGAACAAAATTCCTAGACTGTTACAATGTGTAAGCATCTAAACGCCAACATGCCTCAACTTCCTACCAAAGCTCAAGAAATACAAAAGTGAAAAATTGTATTACCACTACCCACAATTATCTAGAAGTCAGTCCTTTAAATCCAAATTTTCTTCCCCAACATTTCAAGTTCCTAAAAACAATACTTTTAAAATCATTTTCTGTGCTAAAAATAGATTAAGTGGGTAGTTCCAACCGTGAGCACAGAAAGTTCTCTGGTCCTTTCCTGGAAAGTATCAGCTATTATGCAAAACAGGTATTTTTAAAACTCTGTGTAACACGTAGTCTTTTTAGAGCTGGAAATTCCTGTCCTTAAAATGTATGAGCCCTAAATTTATACTTAGTTTTTAAAGATAATATTCTGGAAGAGTCAACATACATATACTACAAAAAGTTTGGGTGTCTTTTATATTAAACAAATGTACCATAGGAAATCCTTCCAAAATTCTCTCTACAATTTCTGAATTCAACTTGTTAACCATCATCTAATTGCTTGCAGTTGTAAACTTTCAAATTCAGTGTTGATTCCTCTGTCCGATTATTCACTCAATCTGTCCAACTTAGGAAGAATCCATCTGAAAGAGTCGATGGAAAAGTTATTTGGCGTGAGAGAATGTCGTGGCTGGTTTGATCTTCTATCCAGAGCACTCAAACTTTCTTCATAACAGCAATAAGGCTGTTTTGCTTTCTTATCATCTGTGTGTTCACTGGAGTGGCACTTTTCATTTCCTCAAGAGCTTTTCCTTTGCATTCACAAGTTGGCTCACTGTTTGGCACAAGAGATCTAGTTTTCAGCCTACCTCGGCTTTCAACATGCCTTTCTCACTAAGCTTAATCATTTTTAGCTTTTGATTTAAAGTGAGAGGCATGTGACTCTTCCTTTCACTTGAACACTTAGAAGCCACTAAAGGGTTATTAACTGGCCTAATTTCAATATTGTTATCTCAGGGAACGGGGAGGTCAGAGGAGAGAGAGATGAGGAAATGCTGGTTGGTGGAGTTGTCAGAACACACACATTTATCAGCTAAATGCACTGTCTTATATGAATGCAGTTTGTGAAGCCCCAAAATAATTACAAACATTAAAGTTCACCGATCACAGATCCACAAAACAGATATAATAATAATGAAAACATTGGAAATATTGCAAGAATGACCAAAATGTGACATAGAGACACAAAGTAAGCACATGCTTTTGGAACAATGGCACTGATAGACTGGCTTGACACAGGGTTACCACAAACCATCAATTTGTAAAAACCACAATATTTGTGAAGCACAATACAGCGAAACACGGTAAAACCAGGTGTGTTATATATTCAAGGTTGTGTGGTATTTGCCTTTCTGTGCCTGGTTTATTTCACTTAATGTCTTCAAGGTTCATCCATGCTTTTGCAAAAAAAAAAAAAAAAACACAATTTCCTTCTTTTTTAAGGCTAAATAGTACTCCATTGTGTAATATCGTATTAGTCCATTTTCATGCTGCTGATAAAGACATAACCAAAAGTGGGTAATTTATAAAGAAAATGAGGTTTAATGGGCTCAAACTTCCACAAGGCTGGGGAGGCCTCACAATTATGGTGAAAGGTGAAAGGCATGTCATACATGGCAGCAGGCAAGAGGTAACTGATACAGGGAAACTCCCCTTTATAAAACCATCAGATCTCGTGAGACTTATTAACTATCATGAGAACAGCATGGGAAAGGCGCACACCCATGATTTAACTACCTCCCACCAGGTCCTTCCCATGACATGTGGGAATTGTGGGAGCTACAATTCAAAATGAGATTTGGGTGGGGTCACAGCCAACCAAACCATATGAAGTATATATACCACATTTTAAAAATTAATTTATTTCTCTTAGTTAAGAACATTAATCTGGGAAGTTAAAAAGAATAATTTATTTCTTGATGGACACTTAGGTTGATCCCATATCTTAGCTATTGTGAACAGTGCTGCAGTGAACATGGGAATACAGATATCTTTTCAACATACTGATTTAATTTTTTTTGCATATATACCCAGGAGGGGGATTGCTGGATCATCATTCTATTTTTAAGGTCGTTCTAATTTTGAGGAACCTTCATACTGTTTTCCACAATGGCTATACTAATTACCTTCCTATTGACAGTGTACAAGGCTTCCCTTTTCTCCACGTCCTCTCTAACACCTGTTACCTTTTGTCTTTTTGATCACACCTGTTCTCACAGGTGCTCTAATGGCATATCTCATTGTGGTTTCAATTCGAATTGCTCTGATAATTAGTGATATTGAGCATTTTCCTATATATTGGTCATTTGGTATTGGTCATTTGCATGTCTTTTTTTCAGGGGAGAGATGGAGTCTCACTCTGTCACCCAGTCTGGAGTACAGTGGCACCATGTCGGCTCACCACAACCTCCGCCTCCTGGGTTCAAGCAATTCTCCTGCCTCAGCCTCCCGAGTAGCTGGGACTACAGGCATGAGCCACCACACCCAGCCAATTTTCGTATTTGTTAGTAGAAATGGAGTTTCCCCATATTGGACATGCTGGTCTGAAACTCCTGACCTCGTGATCCATCTGCCTCAGCTTCCCAAAGTGCTGGGATTACAAGCATGAGCCACCATGCCCAGCCTGTATATCTTCTTTTAAGAAATGTCTATTCAGATGCTTTGCCCATCTTTTAGTTGAGTTCTTTGTTTTCTTACCATTGAGTTCTTTGAGTTTCTTATGCATTTTGGATTTTGACCCCTCATCACATGTATGCTTTGCAAATATTTTCTTTTTCTTCTATTTTGTTGTTTTTTTTCTTTGCTTTGCAAATATTTTCTACCAATTTGTAGACTGTTTCTTCACTCCTGAAGTTTCCTTGGCTGTGCAGAAGCTTTTTAGTTTGATCACAAACTAAATTACAATCCCAGTAGTCTATATTTGATTTTATTTCCTGTGCTTCTCGGGAGTCATATCCAAAAATATCATTGGCTAGACCAATGTCATGGAGCTTTTCTCCTGTGTTTTCTTCCATTAGGTTTATAGTTTCAGGTCTTATGGTTAGGCCTTTAATCCATTTTGAGTTGATTTTTGTATATGGTGTGAGACAAAGATCTAATTTAGTTTGTCTGCGTCTGGATAGCCATTTGTTCCAACACCATTTGTTGAGGAGACTATCCTTTCCCCATTGTGTGTTCTTGTCACCTTTGTCAAAAATCAATTGACCATAAATGTGTGGATTAAGAAATGTTAGTAACAGTTTCTTTGCCTCTCTCTGAAGCTTGTCAGTTTCTAAAGTGATGTTATATCTTAAAAAAAAAAAAAAAAAAAAAAAACAGTTTAAAAGTTGAGTGACTTTATTAGAGGGATCACTTGTTTATAGGTACTTGTGAGTCAACACAGATTATAGTATCTTACAGCTTTTTTAGAGTCAAATTGTTTTGAAACTGGTATACATTTTCTGATTTTTATTTCTTCTTTTCAATTTTCCTCATCTCTATTTAGAGAATCAGAAACTAGTCAATTCCACCTATAGAAGAGGTCAGGCCACAGCAAAATTGTAAGCTTTATTTTCTCTCCTCCAGCCATCTCTTTCTTCCTCTGGGTGCCTTCTGTTTGTTTGTTTTTTGTTTTTTCTGTTTTGTTTTTGTTTTGAGACAGGGTCTCACTCTGTCGTGCAGGCTAGAGTGCAATGGCACAGTCGTAGATCACTACAGCCTTGATCTCATGAGGCCAAGCAATCCTCCCATCTCAGCCTCCAGAGTAACTGAGACTATAAGCAGGTTCCAGTTGCACCTAGCTATATACATTTTTAAGAGATGGAGTCTCCCTATATTGCCCAGGCTGATCTCAAACTTTTCCTGGGCTCAAATAATCCCCTTGCCTTGGCCTCCTGAACTGCTGGTATTATAGGTGTGAGTGAGCCACCGTGTCCGGCCCCTTCCTTTTCTTTGATTCAAATTGAGGTGCCTAAAGTCAACTGACGTTTGTTACTTTCTCTACGGCCGCTTATGTCTTTACACCTCAGGATGTGGCTTTCTGTATTTATCAACTTGTCAGTCAACTGGCCTAATAAAATCATGTATGCTAATGAAGGCCTGATCTGTCACTTGTGGGGCCTTCTGCCTCCGCTTGCATCCACTAATCAAGAATCAAATGGTTCTGCTTTTGGAACAGATAAGAAGGAAGAACAGTACTTTGGGAAACGGGAGCTTGAATCACATTCTGCAAACTGTTATCTTCACAGCCCAGAAGCAGGGGACTGTAGCAATAGCCAAAAAGCCCTGGTCAGGCCAGCGCAACACAGGAGCTGGAAGCCTGGCCCAGCCCTTGGACCTGGAGCAGGGGACAGAAGAATAGCCCCAGCAACTCTGAATGCAGAAAAGAAAAGCACTGTTTCTCATTTCTTTCTCTCGGACCTAGAAAATGCATGTTTGGTATCTGCTTGCCAAAAGAAGCTTGGAATTTATGTTGCTAGTCTTGAGTTTTGAAGTCTCAAAGGATGTGACGGGAATGTTACGTGGACTGAGTGCATGTGTGTGGTTGATTTTCAGATGACAGCTGTGGGCTAGTTAAGACTTTCTGGTTTTGTGATGTGTGATCCTGTTGTCATTTTTGTTTGGGTTTGATTTTTAATAAGTGGAAAAAGTGGAGGAGAGCCTGGGTAGGAGGGAGATTCAGGGAAAGGCAATCAAAACAATCCTGGAAACTCCCCTAATGTTCAAGGATTTCAAAGCACATGACCACGGAGGGTTGGTAGGTGAGGAATGAAGGGAGATTTTCCTGTGGATCACGGATTTCCTTGTTAGCACAACAACCCTTCCTGTCAGCGACAACAGTACATTCAGGGTGGGGTTGAAGAGCGAGGTCCTGAACATGAGAGAACCCAGCTTAGTCATGAAAAAACAATTCCAACTGTTTAGTACAGCAAAGATCATTCTGGAAGAATTCAGAATATAGCGTGTCCAGAGTTGGCCAAAAGACTTCTGAAGAAGTTTTAAATTTTGATATTCAAATCATTCCTGCCTTTTGTAAAAATGAAGCCCACTTACTAATCTCTTGTAATGCCATTATGTTAGTTACCAAAACAGGTGTAAAACAAACACAAAGCATCTCTGCTGCCCTGAAAGAGTTTAGACCTTCTGGTGGGTTGAGTGGGAGCTGATGGAGAACTGAGGTTTGATGACTTGAGTAGACACCATTGAAAGTCACTGCATCATGGCCAGGCACAGTAGCTTACGCCCGTAATCTGAGCACTTTGGGAAGCTGAGGTGGGCAGATCACAAGGTCAGGAGTTCAATACCAGCCTGGGCAACATGGTAAAACCCTGTCTTTACTAAAAATACAAAAAAAAATTAACCACGTGTGATGGCAGTTGCCTGTAATCACAGCTACTTGGGAGGCTGAGGCAGGAGAATCACTTGGACCCAGGAGACAGAGGTTATAGTGAGCTGAGACCATGCCACTGCACTCCAGCCTGGGCAACAGAGGGAGACTCCATCTCAAAAAAAAAGTCACTGCACCTAACTTCCTCTCTGCAGCCCCCATTGAATGAGGGTCTATGCAAAGCCATGCCCCCAGCCTGTGCACTCAATTGGGTGATCCTCCAGTTTGCTTTCTTAGCAGAGTAGGATGTGATAGTTCAGCCATTACTACACACAGCCAGTCTTACATGCATTCACCGGCCTTGATGACAAAATGATGCTGGGAGGCCTTCTTGTCCAAAAATGTTGCCCTTGACCTGTTCAGGGTTTGAGGCACTACAATTACAGAATTATTCCTGCATATGCAGCATGATGAAGAAGAAAAAAACTTGGACTCTGGTGTCAGCAGACTCAAGTTCAAATCTCAGCTCTTCTGCTGACCACAGACTTTGGTATGTTACTTCAATTGCAAACCTCTGTCTCCACATCTGTTAAAAAGGGATATACAGCTGAGCACAGTGGCTCACATCTGTAATCCCAGCACATTGAAAGGCTGAGACAGGCGGATCCTTGAGCTCAGGAGTTCAAGATCAGCCTGGCCAACATGGCAAAACCCCATCTCGCTAGAAATACAAAAATTAGCTGAGTGTGGTGGCAGGTGCCATAATCCCAGCTCCTCAGGAGGCTGAGACATGAGAATTGCTTGAGTCCAGGAGGTGGAGGTTGCAGTGAGCAAAGATGGTGCCACAGCACTCCAGCCTGGGTGATAGAGTGAGACTCTGTCTAAAGAAAAAGGGCAGGGGTCAGGGGCAGATATGTGTGAAATCTGTGAGAAAATAGGAATTCGTTACATATTATTTCCCTCCCCACTTTTCAGAGTGTAATAGTGTAAATACTCCAGATTTGAGTAACAGCCTCAGCTCTTACCGTCTGGCAAACTGAATGCCTCTGTGGTGAAATTAATTAACCTTCAGCTTTTATCCAGAATATTGGTGGTCTCTAACCACTCAAGGATGGAATGCTTTTGGCAAAGGTTTCTCTCGTATGTTTTTTTGCTTGCTCTCACTTCTTTAGACCATCCTGGAGAGTAAGGACTGTATCTTATTTATTTTTGTATTTCTTATGCCTGGCACAGAAGGTAATCAATAAATGTCTGTTACATGAATGAACAAATAAATGAACAGAATCTCCAGGAAGAGCAGAACAAGAGAGGTAATGATAGGTAGAAGGGGAAAGTACCCTGGGACGACGAAGAGGGCCCCAAAGCAAAGCAAAACAACTTTTTTTGCTTAATTTGTAACTTTATCCAGAATCAGAACTGCTGCTGCTGCTTTAGAAAGTAGATAAATTGCCTAGGCCTGGTGGCTCACACCTTGTGAGGGTTAATACTGAGTGTCACCTTGACTGGATTGAAGGATGCAAAACATTGATGCTGGGTGTGTCTGTGAGGGTGTGGCCAAAGGAGATTAACATTTGAGTCAGTGAGCTGGGAAAGGCGGACTCACCCTTAACCTAGGTGGGCACCATCTAATCAGCTGCCAGCAAATATAAAGCAGGCAGAAAAGAGTAAAAAGGAAAGACTGGTCTAGCCTCCCAGCCTACATCTCTCCCGTGCTGAACGCTTCCTGCCCTTGCACATCAGACTCCAAGTTCTTCAGTTTGGGGACTCGAACTGGCTCCCCTTGCTCCTTAAGCTTGCAGACAGCCTATTTTGGGACCATGTAATCCTGTAAGTTAATATTTAATAAACTCCCCTCTGGATATACAGATATCCTATTCTGTCACCCTAGAGAACCCTTACTAATACACACCTATAATCCCAACACTTTGGGAGGCTGAGGTGGGAGGCTCACTTGAGCCCAGAAGTTTGAGACCAGCTGGAGCAGCACAGTGAGATCCCATCAAAAAATGGAAAAATTAGCCAGGTATGGTGGTGTGTGCCTGTAGCCACAGCTACTCAGGAGGCTGAGGCAAAAGATCTCGAGCCCAGGAGGTTGAGGCTGCAGAGAGCTGTGATTCACTCCAGCCTAGGCACCAGAGCAAGAACTTGCCTCTAAAAAAAAAACTTTTTTAAGTAGCAGAATATTCCTTATCCACCACAAACACAGGTACAGTGAGGATGCTTATAATAATTCTGTGAAACAGGATTAGAAAACTACCTTTTCTTAAAGTGGCTATAGCCATTTTTGCAACTATCTTTCTACTACTTTTAGGAAGGCAGCTACATTTTTTTCAGTCTCTTGACTACATTAAGTATGGAACAAATATGTTACTTTCACACAAATATAGTCTCATGAAAAACTGGGATGAGGGCCTGGAGGGGGTGCGCAGGGCACTTGTCTGTCTCCATGAACTTACCAAATGCCCCAGAGTGCTGTGCTGGTCCATACACCTATGCAGCTTGGGTGGTACCCTATGCTCAGTGCCTACACTTTGTTCTTTTTTTTTTTATGTTACTAAGAAACCTTAACATGACATCTACCCTCCTAACAATTTTTTTTTTTTTAGATGGAATCTCATTCTGTCCCTGAGGCTGGAGTGCAATGGCGCCATCTCAGCTCCCTGAAACCTCTGCCTCCCAGGTTCAAGCAACTGTCATGCCTCAGTCTCCCAAGTAGCTGGGACTACAGGTACACACTGCTACGCCCGGCTAATTTTTTGTCTTTTAGCAGAGGTGGAGTTTCACTGTGTTGCCCAGGCTGGTCGTGAACTCCTGAGATCAGGCAGTCCACCCACCTCGGCCTCCCAAAATGCTGGGATTACAGGTGTGAGCCACCATGCCCAGCCCCTAACAAAATTGTCAGTACACAGTATTATTAAGGAGAGGCACAGTGTTGTACAGATCTCCAGAATGCTTTCATCTAGCGTAACTGAAACTTTATACCTGTGGAAGAGCAAGTCTCCCATTTTCCCTTTCCCCTACCTGCTGGCAACTGGCAATGACCATTCTACTCTCTGCTTCCATGACTTCGACTATTGTAGATACCTCAGATACGTGGAATCATGCAGTATTTGTCCTTCTGTGACTGGCTTCTTTCACTCAGCACAATGTCCTCAGAGTTCATCCATGTTGTCACATACAGCAGAGTTTTCTTCTTTTTTAAGGCTGAATACTATTCTTCTGTACGTACACACCACATTTTCTTAATCCACTCACACATCAACAGACATGTAGGTTCTTTCTACATCTTCACTGCCATAAATAGTTCTGCAATAAATATGGGAAAGCTAATATCTCTTCAAGATCCTGATTTTAATTCTTTTGGATAAAAACCCAGTAGCAGGATTGATAGATCATGTAAGAGTTCTATTTTTAATTTGTTGAAGAACCTCTATGCAGTTTTCCATAGCAGATGCACTATTTTACATTCCTGCCAACAGTGTACAAGGGCTCCTGTTTCTCCACATCCTCACCACCACGTGTGATCCTTTTTTCTTTTCCTTTTTTTTTTTTTTCCTGCCTCAGGTTTATTTGTACAAATAGCACAGGAGGACCCCAGCCCCATGCAAAAGGCAGTCCGGGGGGAGTTGCACCCAGGCCGTCTGTCCTCATGTTGGCAGACAGATCTCTACTCTAAAGCCTCTGTAGGTGCCTGAGCATCTTTGAGAGCCTGAGCTGTAACTGAAGCTGGAACTGCAGCCTGGGCCTTGGTTTGATCCTTGGCCTTGGTCTTTGGCCGGCACAGCCTCAGCCCCTTGGCAATGTGGGCATGAGCACACTTCCCAAGCTTAGGGCGGGCAATAGAGCCAAGTCGATGGGGCTCGCAGCTGACACCCTTTGGGATCTTGGGCTTAACCTACTTGGGCTTTACGAGGGCCTTGATGGCCTCGGCATGTGCACTCCTGGCCCTGGCCTTGTTGGCCTGCACCTTCTCTAGGCCCTTCTTGTTGTGCTTCTTGGCAAAGTGCACATTCCTCAGGAACTTGGGGTCCACCTCGTTAAAGATTCGTATCTTTGTGATCGGGGTTTCTTGATACCATTTCTGCGCCATTTTCGGGACTGGTTGTGTGTGGTGTGGTTCTTGGACTTGGCCATGTCCGCACCTTAAGCTGCGGCTCCCAAAGTGCCTAGAACCTGAAGCCTTTTTTTCTTTTTCAATAATTGTCTCCCTAACAAATGTGAAGTGATCTCTCACTGTGGTTTTTATTTGCATTTTCCTGATGACTAGTAATGATGAGCGTTATTTTACACACCTGTTCGCCATTTGTATGTCTTCTTTTGAGAAATGTCTGTTCAGGTCCTTTGCTCATGTTACTTGTTTGCTGTTTTTCCTATTGAGTTGTAGGAGTTCTGTACATATTTTATATACTAACCTCATATCAGATATGTCACTTGAAAATATTTTCTCCCATTCTGTAGGTTGCCTTTTCTCTCTGCTGATTGTTTCCTTTGCCGTGCAGAAGCAGCTTTTCAGTTTGATGTAGTCCCACTTGTCTATTTTTACTTTTGTTGCCTGTGCAAAACACGTCATTCTAATAAAGTAGAAAATAAACAGGGCTAGGTGGATGCTTCCTCAACAAGACTCTGTCCAGCTCAACCAACAAGCCAAGATCAACCTTCATAGGAAAACACTAAAAGAATTTCTGTTGAAAACAGAAAAAAAGACAGGTTGTCCTTTGCCACCATTTTTATTTAGCACAGTGTTAGAGGTACTAGATAGTACAACTAGACATGAGAAATCATAATGGTTATAAAAACTTGAATGGTAGATATAAAAGTATCACTATTTGAAGATTAAATGATTCTTGGCCCATAAAACCCAAGTAAATCAACTAAAAAGTTCTTTGAAATAAGAGAAGGAAATAGGGTTGACTAGATATAAAAGTTAATATGCAGAAATCAATAGTCTTTTATATAGGTAATAATCATTTAGAAGATAATAATGTTGCTTTATTTTAAATAATAAACAAAAATCAAAACACTTAGGAATTAAAGATGAAATGTGTAACACCTATATGAAGAAAATCTTAAAACACTAAGATATGTGAGGACAGGTGAGGTGGCTCATGCCTGTGATCCTAGCATTTTGGGAGACCAAGGTGGGTGGATCATTTGAGATCAGGAGTTCAAGACCAGCTTGGCCAACATGGTGAAACACTGTTTCTACTAAAAATACAAAATTAGCCGGGCGTGGTAGCACATGCCTGTAATCCCAGCTACTTGGGAGGCTGAGGCAGGAGAATTGCTTAAACACAGGAGGGGGAGGTTGCAATGAGCTGAGATTGCATCATTGCACTCCAGCCTGGGCAACAAGAGCAAAAACTCCATCTCAAAAATAAACAAATAAATAAATAAATAAACTCTAAGAGATTTGAAAACAGATTACAAATAGAAAGGCAGACCATGTTCATGGGAAGGAAGATTCGATAACACACACACAAAATCATAATTCTCTGTTCAAGAGCTTCAAGAGAAATTGACATGATTCTGCCAGTCCTGGGGACACTGAAACTTTAAAGTCCATACCAATCTAGCTGGATATGAATGGCAATAACAGTGAATGACCTGCTCCCTCCATCCCACGGCTGCTGGGCCTCAGTCTGATGGAAGAATTGCAAAGCACGGGCCTTGACATCAGTCTGGCTGACTTTGTATGATTAAAAAAAAAGATTGCACAACAGTCCCAGGGTCTATCTCTGCATCACTAATAAATCCAGGAAAGTGAAAGAAATGTAGGGAGGAAAGATAGAGTTGTGGAAGCTAAGGAGATAAACTCTAATCCCAACATTTCACTTAGAAATTGTTGGAGCTTCAGTTTCCTCTTCTGTAAAACAAAGGTTACAAATGCCTGCCGCTTACTTCACAGGGTTGTAGCGAAGATAAAAATTGAAATGTGAAGGTGGAACTTTAAAATTATTTATTATTATTTAGTTTATTATACAAAAACTGAAATGTGAAAATAAAAACTGAAATGTGAAGGTGGAACTTTAAAACTATCATTATTTAGTTTATTATACAAACAAAAGCAATTCATGTTTACTTCATGTTTAACTGGAGATCATTAATAACACAGCTCTATCTGCAACCAGTTAAGCCAACCAAGTTCCTTTTCTCATGGAGGCCCAGTGTGCAATGGCTGCAGACAGCAGCTTTCTTGGTAATATACATAGCCTATTTTGTGGATGGGCTACTCTAAGGGACCCTGGAGACAACCCCATGTATGATCATGTCTCTGACCTTGCACTACCCCACTGTAGGCTCCAAACACGTGTGTGTGGTGCCTTTGGAAAGCCCCGGGCACTGTGGCCGGGGTTCACATTGGCCAAGCCATCATGTCCATCCGCACCAAGCTACAGAACAAGGAGCATGCAATTGAGGCCCTTCGCAGGGCCAACTTCAAGATCCCTGGCTGCCAGAAAATCCACATCTCAAAGAAATAGGCTTTACTAGTTCAATGCAGATGAATTTGAAGACATGGCGGCTGAGAAGCAGCTCATCCCAGGTGACTGTGGGGTCAAATACACCCCAGTCGTGGCCCTCTGGACAAGTGACATGCCCTGCATCTGCATCATGAGGGCTTCCACTGTGCCACCCCCTGCTATTACCCACCAATAAACCCTACTTCCTAGCCACTTAAAAAATTAAAATAAACTACTCCTCAGATTTGTTTATTTCTTAGGGAACCTCAGGAATAGACTTTCTCTGGAGCAAACCATTCCCAAATTCTTAATGAACCACCAGCTGTGATTTCAAGTAATTACCCAAAAACATTGGCTTCCAACCTCTTCCTCCTCTCCTATTGCCTCCTTCCCCTCTCACAAAATGCAAAATCGTGTGTAGAAACATGAGTGTGAAACATCTTGAAACACTCATTTATATAAACTATATCTGCTCTTGACTCCCCAGTTGGGGAAGAGCTGCCTGGTCAGCACCAGAGTACAACAGGAGTGAGAAATAAACTTGCATCGCCTTAGAGCCCCTAGATTTCCAAGTTTAATTGATTTCCACACCATAGTCTATCCAGTCCTGCATCATACTGAGGCTTGTAAAGGAAGGGGTGGTCAGAGAAGGGAATTACAGAGTTCAAGATCTTGTCAAGCATGGCCACATCTACAGGTTGTTAAAGTAGAGTGGAGATAAAGAGAATTGTGATGGGAAATGGGAAGCTATTTTTAATAACTGAAGTCTTTATTAAAGGTCTACGCAACAAATTTCTAGATAAATATCCTTCTCACTAAAGAGTAGAGGGTTTGTTTTTGTTTCTTTGAGACAGGGTCTCACTTCGTCACCCAGGCTGGAGTGCAGTGGCAAGACCTCCTAGGTTCAAGCCTCCCAAGTAGCTGGGACTACAGGCACACGCCACTATGCTTAGCTAAATTTTTGTATATTTTGTAGAGACAGAGTTTCACCATGTGGCCCAGGTTTGTCTCGAACTCCTGAGCTCAAGCGATCTGCCCACCTCGACCTCCCAAAGTGCTAGGATTACAACCATGAGCCACCGCCCAGCCAGGAGTAGAGTTGAGATGTGGTAACCATGGAAGGGCAGAGTAACGACAGGTGAGCGGATACAGTTGTGACTCAGTGTGTAAAATCTTTTCTTTGGAAGACTATTGATGACACCTTACATTTTGAGCATGGCAAAACGATGAATGTAAAATTCAGCCCACTCTTACCACACATAACACACCCAAGATTGGGTGAGCCTATCACGCCGAAGAATAAACAAGATGCAGCAGAGGTCCAGGCTGCCCTTACCGCCCTCATGTGGCTCAGAGAAAGCGTTAGCAATAAACGCCTTCATTTTTAATGAGAAACAGATGAAATATGGAAGGAAATGATGGCATGACTGGATTTCCTGAAAGGTACATTAACAAAGTAATAAAACACAAGCTACCTTTATAAACGGCACTAGTGAGTTTTACATAAATGCCTGCCATGACCTTTTGTGCTTTTGAGCTATTTCAGTTACAGTAACATCAGAGAAGGTGGACAAAACCATTTCCTGTAAATTCAAATGTTTTCCTATTCATGTGAATCAAGGCATAAAAACCAATGCACAGTCAGATACACTCAGAAATGCTATACATAGACACACATATGGAGAAAAAATACACATGTTCTCGTGATCTCATTTGCTTTATAAAATGCTGTATTAAAGGCACCAGTAAATACATATAGTCTAGGGAAGGAAAGAACAGATTTCATTAGGCAGTTAGAAAATGTAAGTCCCCAAGTTGGCATTCCTAAGCCATACAAGTTGGAATAACTTCACCAAAATTTGTCCTAAATAATTAACAAATCAAACATGTTTTTCCTTAAAAGCTGAGGATTTTGCAATATTGAATAACCATTTTATTACTATTAAAATTCATGGACCCCTCTAGTATATTTGAAAGTTTTAATCCAAAATTGTTTAACTCCTAGAAATAAAGGAAACAATATTATTCTATCTCACATTCTCAAAACAAAAAAATTTCTTCATCTCACTTTGGTGACCTGATTGCTATCAAGAAAAGCAATTTCCTTTAACATTTTAGTCCACTGCAAAAAGCTTTTCCTGTACTTTATCTTGGATATGTATCATGGTGTTGCCCCAGTACCCATGTGGGAATTGCTGGCAGGCAAGGCCTAGGTGAGACAGCTAGGAAATAGGAAGAGAATGAATGTTTTAGGAACTTGGGCCTTAATGAGGGACGCACATCAGAGTAACACGAAAAGCCATTTCAAAATATAGATGTTCCATGAAAGAGCTACATATGCATAGCAATTCCCCACACAGAAGGAGCCGAGAAACCAAAGAATGAGGCAGACAAATTCAGTTTGTTGTTACATGGTTATTTTATTGTGGAATTTACAGACAGATGCCTGGTCTTGGGTGGCCTCAAGATAGGTAGATCTCGGCACTGTGACCCTCCAACCCAAGGGCTCTGTATCATCGGGAAATGGAATAATGTTTCAGAGGGAATGTGTAGAAATTTGCTTAAGAGCAGGATTTACAGTAACTATGAGTTCCTATCTAAGGGTAGGATTTATGAAAAGTACATGCTCAACAACAAACAATAGATAAACTAGAAATATCAGAAGCATTCCTAGAACAGGGGTTCATCAGAAGCCAACACGGTGGATTAGCTTCCAAGATGAAGTTCCTTTGGCTTCCACAATAGGTCTGGGGCTCATCCCCCAGGATTCTAATTCCCTACAAATGTCACTGGTGGTCACGGGCTTCTTTTTCACAGTGGCTGTCAGAACACCGGTGGCCAGGTTTGCGCCCTGCTCCCCGAGTCAGGCGTGTACAAGCTGTGGCCCAGCGTGTGGCCTGTATGCTATTTTCATTCCTGGCTCACCTTGCTTTCCTTCCCATATTTTCCATTTGCCTATTTTCTTACTTAGTTTCAGTTTAATCTTGCTAAATTGGCTGGGTGTGGTGGTGCATGCCTGTAACCCCAGCACTTTAGAAGCAGCCTTGAATTCTTTTTTACAATATGGAGAATTCTTTAGAAGCTGCTTTAGAAGTAGCCTTGAGTTTTTTTTTACATTGTGGCAAATAAGTCAATGAGTAAATATAACGGGACAGGACAGAGTTTTCTTTTTCTTTTCTTTTTCTTTTTTTTTTTTTTTTTTTTTTTTTTTTTTTTTTTTTTTTGAGACTGAGTCTCATTCTGTTGCTCAGGCTGGAGTGCAGTGGTGCAAATCAGCTCACTGCAACCTCCACCTCCCAGATTCAAGTGATTCTCCTGCCTCAGCCTCCTGAGTAGCTAGGATTACAGGCATGCACCACCACGCCCAGCTAATTTTTGTATTTTTAGTAGAGACAGGGTTTCACCATGTTGGTCGGACTAGTCTCAAACTCCTGGCCTCGTGATCCACCCACCTCAGCCTCCCAAAGTGCTAGGGTTACAGGTGTGAGCCTCAATTCTTTTTTACAATGTGGAGAATAAGTCAATGAGTGAATAATAATAGTACAGGCCAGATTTTTCCATAAAGGATGTTCTATCCTTTCCAGGACCTTTTTCTCTCCCTGCAGAATCCCAGTGCTGTGCTATTCTCTTCTGATCTCATCAACCGAGTCTCAAGACCATCATTTACAGTCAGAATAAACTTAAATCAATGTGTTACCATTCTGAGAGGTATCTGCCTTTTCTCTTACAGCAAAATAAGATGTACTGCATCTTAAAACAATTTCAGATATCAGGGAAGCAGACAAAAGTAGAGGAAGTAATCACAGACAACTGTCTTCCCAATACTGCAAGTATTATACCACTCACCTAGGATTATTTCTGCTTGGGACATTTTAAAGGAAAGTTGAATGGTTTTAATAACAATGTTACTGCTTTTAAACTTTAAAAAAATTTTTTTTAGAGATGGGGACTTGCTGTGTCACCTAGGCTGGAGTGTAGTGCAATGGCATCATCATAGTTCTCTGTGGCCCCAGACTCCCAGGCTCAAGGGTTTTTCCCACCTCAGCTTCCTGAGGTAGCTGAGACTACAGGTGAGCACCACCGCTCCTGTCTAATTTTTTATTATTATTTTTTTGTACAGATGGGGTCTCGCCATGTTGTCCAGGCTGGTCTCCAATTCCTGAACTCAAGTGATCCTTCTGCATCTGTCACCGAGGTGCTGGGATTACAGGCATGCGCCACAGCACCCAGCCAGTTTACTGCTTTATTGATAGACTTCTGTGAGTCATGTGAATAACCAAATGAAGAAAGATGATGAAAAAGAGATTACTGTGAGAAAATTGAAAGATTATTTGGAGAGAGATAAGTAGGCACTGACTGTCTGTTAATGTAGATGGGAGATAGAAGAGATCCAAAATATTAATGGAGAAAAGGTTAAACAAGAATGTCTTGACTATTGCTAGTCCAGACTGACGGATGGAGGATGAACTTCAAATCACGGGGCATACACGTAAAAGCAGGGGTTGCTGTAGGGTTGCTCTGCATTTTGGAGAGAATTTTGCCCTCTATGTTTGGACCCCCCTGTGTGGACTCAGTATCAAGGCTGCTGTGAGGGGTTCAATTGTGTCTCCCCAAAAAGATATGTTGAAGCTCAAACTTCCAGCACATGCGAACATGGACTTGTTAGACTGCAGATATAATCAAGTTAAAAAATGAGGTCCTACTGGATTGCGGGGGTCCTCCTCCAGTGTAAAAGGGGTTTCCTAGGGTTACTCAGGGCACAACCTGTACAGCGGAATGAGGTGACCCTGGGAGCAGTACTGCAGATGCTCAAGTGAGGTATTGTTGGCAGCATTTATTTATTTATTTATTTATTTATTTATTTATTTAGAGACAGAGCTTATCTCTGTCGTCCAGGCTGGAGTGCAATGGCGCGATCTCAGCTCACTGCAGCCTCTGTCTCCTGAGTTCAAGTGATTCTCCTGCCTCAGCTTCCTGAGTAACTGGGATTACAGGCGCCTGCCACCATGCCTGGCTCATTTCTTTTTTGTATTTTTATTAAAGAAGGGGTTTCCCCATGTTGGCCAGGCTGGTCTCAAACTCCTGGCCTCAAGTGATTGCCCCCCCACCCCCACCCTCAGCCTCCCAAAGTGCTGGGATTACAGACATGAGCCACCGCACCCAGAGTTAGAAGTATTTAAAGGGAAGAAGTTAGAGTTCTTGTTTAAAAGAAAAGGATGACCCTTCCTGGAGAGAATATAAAATATGGATGGTTTAGTTTGTATCACTCAGGCCACTGATCTAAGATGACTTAATAACTATTCATGGGGCTGGGCATGGTGGCTCACACCTGTAATCCCAGCACTTTGGGAGGCCAAGGCAGGCGGATCACCTGAGGTCAGGAGTTCGAGACCAGCCTGACCAACATGGAGAAACTCTGTCTCTACTAAAAATACAAAATTACCCGGGTGTGGTGGTGGACACCATAATCCCAGGTACTCAGGAGGCCGAGGCAGGTGAATCACTTGAACCTGGGAGGCGGAGGTTGTGGTGAGTTGAGATCGCACCACCGTACTCCAGCCTGGGCAATGAGAGCCAAACTCCATCTCGAAAAAAAAAAATTATTTATGGGACATACACTTATATATCTGTACATTTATACATATACATATAAATCCATATACGTGTAAATTCTTTTTCACAATGGTTATCGGAACATGGGGAGACAGGTTCTGATATATATGGACTGGATTTTTCAATAAAATAAAATTGTTTTATTGTACAAATTTTTCTTATGGTTGATTTTTTTTCCTTTGTAGATACATATTTTAGTTCATTCAAACTAGATTTAAATGAACTTTTACAAGAGACAGTGTGGAAGTGGAGATTTGAGAAAAGGCAAAATAAATAAATAAGAGAACGAGAGAACTTGCTATTAATAAACCTGCCAAGAAAGGAAATGAGATTTTGGAAATATGCTGCATGTGGTATAAAATCCAAGATTTTTTTAAAAGGAGGGCATTGTTCACTGGAGTATTAAAGTGATCATTTTATCATGCTTCAAATGTATTTAAGACCTAAAGAGACAGTGTGCCTTCCCTTTCAGCTATAAAAAAATCCAAAAGAAGAAACGCACCACACCTGCATGTCTAAAACATTCATGGCCTAAACTTGTTCCAGACCTCCCACATGCTACACCTTCAGTTATTTTCTGCCCCCCAGGCAGGATGGGGAGATCATACATTTACCTACTGTTTCCCAAAAGATTTGACGTTTCACAGATTAAATGGCTTATGATCCCAAAAGTTTAGGATTAAAACAAAATTCTCATAAAAGAAACGTATAGGTAAAAGAGTAAGAGGAGATGGAGAGGGTGATCTAGCAGGTTAGAAGCCCTGGAGTCTGATGCTATTTCTGGTTCTCTTGGAGAATAAACCCCATGGTAGCCTACCAGTCTCCTGGTGAGGCTTTAACCAGGTCTCAACAGAAAGAACCAGGACTTTATTGAGGGTGTCCAGCCCCAACTTCAGTTATGTGGAGCTCTATAGTAAGTACAGGGTCTGAAAGGAGAATCATTAAACACCTTCTATATATTAGACACTAAAACTGAAAATTCAGCCTGCAGGGTAGCTCATGCCTGTAATCACAACAATTAGGCAAGTAGAGGCAGAAGGATCGCTTGATCCCAGGAGTTGGAGGTGACAGTGAGCCATGATCAGGCCACTGCACTCCAGCCTGGGTGACAGAGTGAGACTCTGTCTCAAAAAATAATAATAATAAATAATAAAAATAGGCCAGGTGCAGTGGGTCATGCTTGTAATCCCGGCACTTTGGGAGACTGAGGTGAGCGGATCGCTTGAGCTCAGGAATTCAAGACCAGCCTGGGTAGCGTGGTGAAGCCCCATCTCTACAAAACATACAAAAATTAATTGGGCATGGTGGCATATGCCTGTGGTCCCAGGTATTTGGGAAGCTGAGGTGGAAGGATCACTTGAACCCGGGAGGCAGAGGTTACAGTGAGCTGTGATTATGCCACTGCACTCCAGCCTGGGTGATGGAGTGAGACCCAGTGTCAAAAAAAATAAATAAAAGAAAGAAAGAGACAAAGAAATACAAACTAAAGTAGAGCACATCTTTCCCTTTGGGAGTTAAATTATATGCCATATGCCCTTGGGCAATACCAAACCTCTTCTGGCCTCATGTATAAAATGGGGATTGCTAATAATCTCATCTCAAAGATAAAAGTTCCTGGGGAAGATGGTAGGTTTCCCTTAAAGGTTAGCCTTCCTCTCCCACTTCAAGATGTGACTTGAGGATGGCTTCCTGACCCCAAACCCTCTCTGAGAGTCCTGCCACCACATGGTAGTGTACTTAATAATGGATTTAGATCGTTGGATGTGAAAAAACAAGATCATGTTGAAAATAGTGTTATAAATCTGATTATATTCATTTAGTCCCTATTAGAAAACTTGCTACTGATTTGTTCATTTTTTCCACTCCTGGTTATTATTCAGTCCTTCATTCTTCTTTTGTTATTGTGGTAAAATATCCATAATACAAAACTTACTATTTTAAATGTGCAGTGCAGTAGCATTAAGCACAATCACAAGGCCAGGCACGGTGGTTCACACCTGTAATCCCAGCACTTGTGGGAGGCCAAGGCGGCGGGTCACCTGAGGTCAGGAGTTCAAGACCAGCCTGACCAACATGGTGAAACCCCAACTCTACTAAAAACACAAAAATTAGCCAGGGATGGTGGTGGATACCTGTAATCCCAGCTACTCAGGAGGCTGAGGCAGGTGAATCACTTGAACCCCGGAGGCAGAGGTTGCAGTGAGCTGAGATTGTGCCATTGCACTCCAGCCTGGGGGACAGAATGAGACACCATCTCAGGGGGAAAAAAGTAAGAAAGAAGGACCAGAAGCAAGGGTTGAAGAAGGAGGAGAAGGAGGAGGAGGAGAGAAGGGGGAGAAGAGGGGAGGGGG
>PVKP010033315.1:0-19497 GCA_004027715.1 Plecturocebus donacophilus | reverse complement strand
AGGCCTTGACCATTAGGTCTGGTGAGTACTGAAACAGCCCCAGTCAAGGTTCTTTTCGGACCACTTATTTCTGAATTTGCCTTTGCATTTCAAACACTTTAATTATTTGATTTAGAAACAGAATGATTCTTGTCCTTGAACTGGCAGTAATCCTACTGAAACAGTTTGCAAATAACTAGTTTATTTGTGTTTCTCACGGCTTGTATTCCTAAGCTGAACTCTTTCTGTTCTCTCTCATACACCTGCAGAGATGGTAGAGCAGAGAGTGCCATAAATTAAACCTTAGCTTTCAGCAAGGCTGCCTTTGCTCAGGTTGTGAGTGTTTGGGGAACATGTTCCTCCCTGTGACTTTGACCCCAGGCGGCTCCCACCCTGAGTTTTGTATCTTCTGCACATCCCATCAGAAATGAGTGAGACACACTCTATTCATTCATGCCAAGGAATAAATGAGTGGCAGATTTTAATTTGTGACTCATCCCAGAAACTCAATTTTTGAGAAATATATTTTTTCATAAGAAAAGTTTTATTATTAAAGGCTTAGAAAATACAGAAATGTATTAAGCGAATTTAAATCACCTATAATACTACTATTCAGAGATAACAAATGATGTTAATATTTTGTTTTCAGATATACACATACTTTAAAAATTCAAGACTATATTGTTTTATTAACATTTTAATTGTGATTGAAGCTAGCTCTAAGGGTGAAATATCACATAGGGAATTGAAGAGATTCTCTTGGGTAGGGGGAGCAGGGAGGAAGTAAATGGGAATGGGAGTGAGCAGTTGGAGTGTACGGATGCCCATGAACTAACACCCTGGAGGTACCACTATGCAACGAAATAATTCTCTGGCCATGGTTTGGGCTGGGAGAGATGGTATTTTAGAGAGAGTAGGTTTGTTTTGTTATGTTTTGTTTTGAGGTATATGCAGGGAGTAGGTGAATCTAAGGCATTGCCTTTCCAGTTTGAGAATGTACTCTAGCCTTCCCCAACTTTGTACATGGCACCACTGCCCAGCTGGTGGCCCAAACTACTTTGTCTTGCCTCTTACATTTTGCAGGTTCTGTCAGAGGTGTTCAAACCAGAGTGACTCCATCTTGAATAAGGGCTGGGTAAAATGAGGCTTAGATCTGCTGGGCTGCGTTTTCCAGGAGGTTAGACATTCTTAGTCATAGGATGTTTACAGTTAAGGGAGCAGGTTCAATATTTACTAAACAGGCCCAGGACTTATCAGACCCAGGACTTAAGAGACCCAGGAGATGTCCTACTGCCCTAGATCTCTTGAGAACAAAAGCATTCTTAGTTTAAGTTTCATTTTAAAGATAATAATATAGATTCTTGAGGAAGATGGTAGTTACACAAAGTTTAACAATCCTTTGTAACCAGCCCTCATAGGACAGCACACCTCTCCATGATTTTTTTTTTTTGAGATGGAGTTTCGCCCTTGTTGCCCAGGCTGGAGTGTAATGGCGCGATCTCGGCTCACTGCAACCTCCGCTTCCTGGGTTGACGCGATATTCCTGCCTCAGCCTCCCGAGTAGCTGGGATTGCAGGCATGCACCACCACACACAACTAATTTTGTATTTTTAGTAGAGACGGAGTTTCTCCGTGTTGGTCAAACTGGTCTCGAACTCCTGACATCAGGTGATCCACCCACCTCAGCCTCCCAAAGTGCTGGGATTACAGGCGTGAGCCACTGTGCGCCTGGCACCTCCCATGGAATTTTTCTTTGTTATCTTATATATAAACAAGTGGTGTACCTAAGGTGGGTGTGTTCCTCCTCTTGCTTTTGGAATGCCCTGCTCTCTCTACAGAGTAGGCACCCTTTTATTCCTTAACTTTCTTAATAAACTTGCTTTCACTTTACTCCATGGTCTCACCCTAATTCTTGTTGAGGAAGGAGACCCAAGCATTTAAGATCACCTACTCCTTGACTTCTACACTGCATTTCAATAGAAGAAAAGGCTGGCCAACTGGCACCTCCTAAATCGCCTTCCTATAGATGGCAGGCATAATATGGGGGAATCTCTCCGGAAGGCATTGTTTTTACTTAAACAAGATCAAACCCCCACCCCACTCCTCCTCCATTGACCAAAACCCTTTCACATGTAATTTCTAAAACTGTAAACCCAAGACCCTTTCACGTGTAATATCTAGAGTTGTGAGCCTATATAAAGGCAGAGCTTCTGTTTGTTAGATGAGCTTGGCTGTTAGACAAACGTGTCGCCTCCCTCCCGGCCGAAATAAATGACCTCTTCCTTCCTAGTTGGGTGTCTGAGAGGTCTCTTTCTCGTGGCCGCTCCTGCTTCTGTGTGAGATCCAAGAACATTTTCTTGGGGTCTGGATTGGGACCCCTTTCCAGTGACAGTTCTACCTTAAAAATATATCCTGAACCTGATAATTTCTTGCTATCTTCACCGTTAAGACCTTGATCTAAGTCTCCATCAGTTTTTACCCAGATGAGTTCAGTTAATGCTTTGGAAATAAACTAAGACCAGTCCACTGACAATGGGCAAAGGCTTTATATTTAGAACTTCCTACAGCAAGGGAATCAGCTACTACCACTTGTATTTTGGCAGAGACTCAAAGCCAGGCAGAGGGGTGGAAGAGCTTTACGGGGCAAAAAAGGGAAGTCCTGATTGACGGCTGTTGTCATGGAGAAGCTGGAGGCAGGCTGACTAGGAGCAGGGCATCCGATGTGATTGGTTAAGGGTGCATATTCGGCTTTCTAAGTTGGTTCTAACTTGAAAGAGAGAACAGGATTTGGCGAAGCTGTCAGTTAATAATTAAGTCCTGCCTTAGGCTAATTGTTCACACAGGGGTTATTATTTGGCTTCCTTGGTTGTTTGCCTCTCTAGCAAACAAAGATCTCGTGGTCTGATTTCCTACAAGTCTGTCTTGGTTGGTTACTGGGTTGCTTTTCAGGGCTGGTGGCAGATTGTGCGTTAGAGTTTGTAGTTTTATAGATGGTTTGGTCATTGCATACTTAGTCTCTCGTGCTGCACTGAAGTTTAATGGTACCCCTTTGGTGAACACTGATACCAACTTGATTTTGAAGTAGCTACTATTGTAGTTATCTCTTTTTTACCCAGGCGGAACCCAAGGGTCAAAGAGGTTAAGTAACTTGCTCAACATCACACAGGTAATAAGGAGAAGGGCCTGGCTTCACACCTTGGCAGTTTCACTCTAGAAATCACTGCCTTAAGCATTAAGCCTCTTTTAGTCATGCAGAGACGGGGTTCACCCAGTCCTTGCCAATGTGTTAGCAGATAAAATGGAACCCCTCTAAGAACAGAAGTTGCATTTTGCTCCTGCAACGGGTCCCTTCCTGAGGACCCTTCTGTAAGACCTAACTTGTCTTTATTGTCTTTAGTGAAACTTAACCCCATTCATCCCTTTTCCTTCTACGTACTCATGGACTGTAAGACACAAAGGAGGGAATCTCTGAGAGAGAAATGATAGATGCCATTAACACCCCTTGTATACACGCTCAGGAGTCAGGCTGCCTAGGTTTGAGTCTCAGCACCCTCATTTAGTAGCTACAAACCTTGGGTTGATCTCATTTTCCTAAGCTTCACTTTCTAAATCTGTAGATGGAGATGATGCTAATATACTGCCTCCCCTCTGAGCACAAGATTGATAGAACAGACGTCCAATGCATGTATAATAGCAGGGCGGACGGTAAGCGTGCAATGTGAATTAAAATGCAAATATACTAGAAGACTCTTTCCTATATGCTTAACTAACCTAGTTTGGAAAGTGAGAATTGAAATTGTTGACAATTTGGGCTGGGAAGAAAAATAATACATATTATTCCTTTCCAAATATTGGGAGAAGTGAAGACTTTTGAAACAGTTGACAAAAAGTGGCATTTTACCCCTTTCCACTCATTCTCACACATGACTCCTTACCCCATATCCTATTTACTTTTTGAAATCATCCAATGATTGCAAAGGAAAAAGGCTGAATAAAATATAGGTTTTACTGATTCAGTCAAATGACTGCTTATGTTAATCCAAATAAACACACTATACATGAAGGACTTCAAATCCTATTTAATTTTTCTTCTCTGGGTCACTATGGTACTTGAAATCAGTAGAAGCCAGATAAATAGGCATCCACTGCCCATTTATTTGAGGAACAATACAGAGATGCAATAATAGCATATCAAAGGACTTGTCCTCTACTTGGGTAAAAAGTACAAAAGAATAATTTAAATCACTGATTTAATAAAATAAAAGAGATCCACACCCCAACACGGTTCCTTTTCTGTCTGAGTGGTATCATCCAATTATCAGGGTAGCTAGAGAAGTTGCCACACAAAGGGCAGGATATGGCTTAGTGGTGCCACAAGAGCTGGAATCCCTGGGTGGCCAGAGGGATGGCCTCTGAAGTCCTATATCATAGCCATAGGCAGGATGTCAGAGAATGAAGTGTACAAATGCAGAAGAGTAAAGACAGAGGCTTGTGGAAGTTCCTATCTTACTGCCTGATTTTCTTAATGATTTAGAGGAGCAAAGTCAGTGGCTGAAAGTGGGGGCAGGGGCTTGAGGTTTGAAAAGAGAGGGAAAGGCATGAAAGAGTTATCACTGTAGGGGGTGGGAGGATAAATACGCTAGCAGAAGGAGGTACTTGAGGGTCACGGTTATGACTTTGCAGTGACTCAGTGGGCATGGTTGTGCTTTTTCCCCAGACACTTTCAGCTCAGGGTGCAGGCACAGAGCAGATAGAGACTCGGTTTTAACCAAGAAAGGTGTGCTTTAGTCGAGTGACTTTGACAAAGTGAGAAGAGGCTTGGGGATTGGGCAAGAGTGAGAGATGGTAACAGTGGACCACGGAATCTGAGCCATGTCAGGACAGCCAGCCAGTGAGGACTTGTTGCAGGGGAGTGGGTGAGACACAGTGAACAGGGGGTAGAATCCATGGATCATAGGTCCCTGGGGGGTTAAGGATCACAGGAGTCAGGATTTTAAAGGGGGGTGTTTATAGCAAGTATGACAGTGGTGCTTAGAGTGGGGTGCTTGAAACTGAGATTTCAGAGGGGCTTTAGTGATTGCTGAAGACGAAGTCTAGGGTCTGGGGTGAGACCATGGGAGTTGAGTGGCTGAAGCGGGATGGAGGACACGCTAATGAAAGGTGACAAAATGAGAGAAGTGAGTGAGCAGGATGTTGGAAGGATCAACAATGCAGAAACTGAAATCACCAATAAGTAAGATAAGAGTGGTGTTGGAGAGAGTGACAGTGAGGCAGGAGCTAAGTAGCTAAGGAACAGAGGATGTAACCCTGAAAGTAGGATTATAGCAAGGAGGGGTGGTGGGTGGTGTAATGTGATGATATGGATTCAAAGCTGCAGGATGTCACAGAGGAAGGAAGGAGAGTGGTCTGGAAGACAGGAAGATGGATACTACTTCACCTCCAGGACTACTGGATGAGAGAGAGCACAGTTCTCACTTGAGCAGTCTCCAGGGAACACTGCACTTTTTAGGGAGAGCTGGGATTCAGCTAATGTGGTCTTTTGGAACATTCAGTGAACAGGTTAAATGTATAAGCAGTCATACAAAAGGATACTAGAATAAGGCTGGGTGCTGTGGCTCACCCCTGTAATCCCAGAACTTTGGTAGGCTGAGGTAGGAGAATTGCTTAAGCACAGGTGTTCAAGACCAGCCTGAGCAATATGGTGAAATACTGACTCTACAAAAAATACAGACTATTAGCCTGGTGTGGTGGTGTGCACCTGTAGTCCCAACTGCTCGGGAGGCTGAGGTAGGAGGATCACCTGAGCCATGGAGGTTGGGGCTGCAGTGAGCTGTGATTGTACCACCGCACTCCAGCTTGGGTGACAGAACAAGATCTTGTCTCAAATAAAAAAAAACAATAAAATGAGATATAAATACGCATGTTGCTGTGATTGTTCAGAGGAGGAAAGAATATGAAGGAGGATGGTGGAAAAGAAGGTGATGTTTAATAGTTGACTTTAGTCTTAAAGGATGGCTAAAACTTCTCCAGCTGGATAGGGAGGAAGGAAGGAGGAATGAAAAAGAAAAGGAGAAAGGAAAACCTGAACAAGGCATGGTGGCATGGTTGGATCTCGGGAGTTGAAAATAGACCGGTGAGAACAGAGGAGGAAGATCAAGTGGCTGGAGAGTCAGAAACAGAGACCTTATCATGAAGAGCCTTGAACGCCACATTTGAGTTTGAAATTTTCTTGGAAATGGTAATGAGCCATCAAAGGAGTATAAGCCAGACAGTAACTGGGTTTATACAAAAGAATGCAGAATTCAATAAAACCATCATTCTGTGATTTGCATTTGTTCATTCACATATGTATCTATGAATGCACACTTACATATGTTGGTTTATGTGACGCCAAATATGAGGTTGATTCAAATTGTTCCATTTCAGATTGTTTTGGCATCTGGACTCAATCAAATATTGAAGATTTAAGGCAGAGGCCAGAGCAGTCAGTGGCTTGGTGAAGGGAGCTAAAGACCCCTAGTGGTAGGAGGCTTTGCAGACACAGAGATCTGAATTTGATTACCATGTTGTCACTTAATTTATACCGAAGGACAAATATCTTAATTTCTCCGACCCTCCTTGTAGGTAAAATGAGAATAATAGTCCCTACTTTAAAAGATTGTGTGCGGATTAAGTGAGATCATGTGGTAATGTATTTAGCAGAGTGTCACTTGGTAAGTGCTCGGTAAATATTAGTTACTTTTATGGTACATTAACTTCAAGCCCACATATCTTCTACATTACTTACTTTGTGGTTTGGCTGCACACTGGAATCACCCAGTTTTTAAAAACGTGCAAACATTGGCCCTACCCACGAGTTGGCCTAAATATGAAATGGACAACCTGAGGACCAAAGTCACCCTTGGCAAGTCTGCCCAAGGCCAGGGCAGCTACCCAGGTTTTTTTGTTTGTGTTTACACTGGGCATTGCATGGCACTAGGAATTGTGTCTTCCTCATCCAGCTGCATATCATCAGTACCTGGCACCTATATTTTGTTGTGGGCGGAGGATGGTTGGGTTTCATAGCTCCCCAAGGTGATTCTCATGTGCAGTGGAGGTTGCTACTGATTCTCAAAGGGCTAGACTCTGAACCAGCAGCGTTAGCATTACCTGGGAACTAGTTAGAGATATAAAACTTCCACCAACTACTAAATCAGAAACTCTGGGATTCAGCAATCTGTGTTTTAACAAGCTCCCAAGGTGATTCTAATGTACAGTTAAATTTTAACACCACGAATCTAGGACTAGAAATTCAGAGTGGTCAGTTTAGCCTTTGGCATCTCTTATGTCTGACATGATATATATCTCAAATCCCCTGACCATCCTCCACCCCCAACAAAATATAGGTACCAGGTACTGATGATATGCAGCTGGATGAGGAAGATACAATTCCTAGTGCCATGCAATGCCCAGTGTAAACACAAACAAACAAAAAAAGCTGGGTAGCTGCCCTGGCCTTGGGCAGACTTGCAAAGGGTAACTTAGATCCTCAGCTTGTCCATTTCATATCTTTCTCTTCCTTCATCCACTTCTTTCTGCACTGCTCACATGAAAACCTGATCTCAGATATGGCTCTAACCTTAGTCATTTTTAATTAGTTGGAGCTATTCTGAGGATGAATCATGTTTGCAGGCCAGACAGTGTGTGCAAGGGACTGTGTCTGTCTTTCTTTGTTTGGACACGCTTCTCCCCTAGCCCTCCTCCCAGTTCCAGTTCCTGCAATAACAGGCTGCTTGCATTTTAAATGGTATAGTGCTGAAGAGCACTGACTTTGGCACCATGGACTTGGGGGTTTGAATTTGCAGTTTCTTAGCTGTGTAATCTTGAGCAAGTCAAGGCACTTCTCGGCAACCTCAGTTTCCTTATCTGTAAAATGGGCTTGGTAATTTTTATTTTTATTTCACAACTTCAGACAGTTGTGAAGACTATAAGATAATGCATGGAACATGATGAAATCTAGGATATAAAGAACACTCAATGAATGGTATTTGTTATCAATAGTTATTAAACTTCATTTCCTTATATGGAAGGATATACTTTATCTGGGGTATATGATAAAATGAATGTCAGACTCCAGTTAGTTGTTAAGAAGCTTTGGAGCAGAGTCTGTTTTCCCTGAAGCACAGTTCCAATATTGATAGTCCCTTTCCAAGCAGTCTGGAACTCACATCCTCTAATGCCTCCAGAATCACTCATTGCCAAACCCTTCTGATGTTTTCCTATGGTCTCACCAATGCTGATGCTGAAACCAGCTGGAGCCAGTTCTAAATCTTCTCTTCAGGGAGTTTAATACCTTGAAAAAGCTTAGAGCCTATTTTAATTGAATTATTTCATTCAGTGTCAGGCTTTAAAGAGTATCTTACGGGGCTCCAGCTCTGAATGAATGCATTAAAAAATCAAATAGTACAGATTATGGCATAATCCTTAAGGGAAATATAAATAGAATCCCCTCTGTTGCCTTTTCATTTCCCTATGTTAGTTAATAACACACTTCTATAGCACTTGCTTTTCCCTTTTTCTCCCCTAATGCTCTTTAGTTGCCTTAGTAAGGAGAAGAATAAAACTCAAAATATAAGAAAATATTGGGGAAGAATTTACCATATGAATATTCAGGGCTGGAAGAGATTTTAGACATTTTCTGGTCTAACCTCTACATAATTTTCCTAGTGTGGGCAGAGGTCTAGAGAAGGAGATGGGTTGACCAAGGTCACTGAATTTCTCTTCCAGCTTAACATCACTAATCATCAGAAAAATGCAAATCAAAACCACAATGAGACATCATCTCATCTCAGTCAGAACAGCTATTATCAGAAAGACAAAAAGAATAATAAATGTCAATAAGGATTTGGAGAAAAGGGAACTCTTACACACTGTTGGTAAAAATGTAGTTAGTACCGCCATTATGGAAAATGGGATGAAAGTTTCTCAAAGAATTAAAAATAGAACTAACTACAAGATGATCCGGGAATACCCACCATTGGGCATTTATCCAAAGGAAAGGAGATCAGTACATCAAAGGGACGCTTGCACCCACATGTTTATTGCAGCGGCATTCACAATAGCCAAGATGTGGAATCAACCTGAGTGTCAATCAGCAGATGAATGGATAAAGAAAATGTGGTATATATACACAATAGAATACTATTCATCCATAAAAAAATGAAATCCTGTCATTTGCAGAAATACTGGGATGGAACTGGAGGTCATTATGTGAAGTGGAATAAGCCAGGCACAGATAGCCAAACTTTGCATGTTCTCACTCATAAGTGGGAGTTAAAAAAGTTAATCTCATGAAGGTAGAGAGTAGAATGATGGTTACCAGTGGCTGGGAAGGGTGGAGGTGAAGATGAAGGGAGGTTGGTTAATTGATATAAAAATACAATTAGATAGAAGGAGTAAATTCTAGTATTTGATAGTATAGTAGGGAGACTATAGTTAACAATAATTTATTATATATTTCAAAATAGCTGGAAGAGAACATTTGAGATGTTTCCAACACAAAGAAATGACAAATGTTTGAGGTTCTGGATATCCCAAATACTCTGATTACATATTGTATGCATGTATCAAAATATCACATGTATCACATAAATATGTATAATTATTATGTTTCAATAAAGTTGAGATTAAGTACCATATATATTATATGTAAAAATAGATACAGTATTGTGTGTATGTGTGGGATTTTGATTACAGAATACTGTGTATAGACACATACAGACATACACACATCAGTGGAGACAATTGCATTCATTAGGATCTTTCTTGGGGAACATACTTTATCTCAAAAACAAAACTTTGCTTAGGGTAGGGTGACTCTTAAGTAATAAAAAATTCTGCTGAATTATTCAAATAGTAAAGCAGGAGTTTGGGAGGGAGGCAGGATCCAACGAGGCTGGAAATTATGTGTGGGAAGAAGAGAGAAACTCAATATTCTTCGCTGGCCTCCCTTCTACTCTTTCTTCTTGACCTTCCCTGCCTTTTCCCCAAGCAAAGCCTAGGAGGGCCTTAGAGAACAGACTTAATGAGGGAAATTAGAAGGGTTTCTATGGGGTGTGTGATGTAAATCCCCCTCTCCATGTTTCCTCTGAGATCTTCAGTCTCACCTGTTGTTCCCTGCTTCTTTCAGTGAGTGTGAAAGGATGGACTTTAAGTGTTGACAGTTCTTGGGCAATAGGAATTTGCCTTCTTTCCTTTTTTTTCCTTTGTTGACCAGTTAAAACCTTTTTTTCTGTTTGAGTGAACTCAGGAACTGATCAGCCTCTTCTAGATCTTCCCTTGAGGCAGATTTTCCTTGGGTGTCTCTTCCTCATGGAGCAGGGCAGGTGGCTGGCTTCAGCACTGGCCCTTAATAGCAGTAGCCATAGGCATGGGGGCCTTTCTGGCCATCAATATGGAAAAGTCTGTTCATGATGCTCTGATAAAAGTATATAATCTGGGGATCTGGATCCATACCATATCCATAGTGTTTCATTTTCTATCTATCTTGGAGAACAGACTTGGGGAAAAGAAATACAAAACTTAATACATTAAGTTTCTACAAACTTTGTTTCATTTATTTATTTATTTATTTTGAGTTGGAGTCTCTCACTGTAGCCCAGGCTGGAGTGCAATGGTGTGTTCTTGGCTCACTGCAACCTCCACCTCTTGGGTTCAAGCGATTCTCCTGCTGCAGCCTCCTGAGTAGCTGGGATTACAGGTGCTTGCCACCATGCCTGGCTAATTTTTTGTATTTTCAGTAGAGGCGAGGTTTCACTATGTTTGCCAGGCTGGTCTCGAACTCCTGACTTGTGATCCACCCGCCCTGGCCTCCCAAAGTGCTGGGATTATAGGCATGAGCCACTGCACCCAGTCTCTTTCTTTATTTTTCACAACAGACCTTATTTTACAGCTGAGAAAATTGATGTATAGAGACCTTGATGACTTACAGAAAGTCACATAGTAGAGCAGGGATTATCTAAGATCAGCCTGATACCAAAGTGAGCTTGTTTGTTTTTAATAATTCCAATGGACCGGAGATGAACACTTAAAGAATCTAGCTGGAGTTATTTAACTTAGGGGTAGGAAAGGTGTTTTACTTATAGAAAATATCAGCCTTCAAAAAGAAGGAAATCCTGCCACTTGTGACAACACAAATGAATTCAGAGGATATTATGTTAGGTAAAGTAAGCTAGACACAGAGAGACAATTACTGCATGCGCTCACTTATATGTGGAATATAAAGAAGCTAAACTTATAGAAACACAGAGTAGAAAGGTGGTTGCTAGAGACGGGGGTGGGGAACTGGGAGGATTTTGATCAAAGGGTAAAAACTTTCAGTTACAAGATAAGTTCTGGAGATGAAATGTACAACATGACTATTGTTGATAATAATGTATTGCATGCTTGATATTTGTTAAAGAGTAGATTTTAGATCTTAAGCATTCTCACCACATGCACGCACGTACGCATACACACACACACACACACACACAGCCACAAAAGTAACTACAGTCATGAGTCACTTAATGACAGGGATGTATTCTGAGCAGTGTGTCATTAGGTGATCTCATCGTAGTGTGAACATCATAGAATGTGCTTATACAAACTTAGATAGCAGAGCCACACCCGGGCTGTATGGTCTAGCCTATTGCTCTTAGGGTACAAACTTGTACAGCATGTGCTGAATACTGTAGGCAATTATAAAACAATGGTGTTTGTGTATCTAAACATATCTAAACATAGGAAAGGTAAAGTAAAAATGCGGTATTATCCTATGAAACCACTGTTGCATATGCCATCCATCCACTGAAAGGTTGTGATTTGACACATACCTGTAAAGGAGGTGATAAATATGTTAATTAGCTTCACAGTGGTAATTACTTCATAGTGTATCTGTATATCAAAACATCACAATGTACACATCAAATAGCTACAATTTTTATCAATTATAACTCAATAAATGTGGGGGGAATATCTATAAGCCTCTGTTTTTTTCCTTCTGAGCAAGAAGAAAGAGACAAAAACTGCCACTTGAGGAAATGAGGGTAGTAATTAACCAAAAAAGAATCCTTGACAATGATGTGACATTCATTGGACACTGGAATTGGTTGCCAAGTATTTAAACAGGCTGAGCTTTTTCTTAAGGGTGATCTTATCTGTTAACTGCCTGAAAGGGGAGAGCATAGACAAGTTGATCTCTTCAGCCCCTTGAAAGCTGTGTTTGGCAAAGAGTGGTCTGACACCATGTATATCAAAATTGCCTGGCCTGCTTGAACTGGACATTTACATTTTTTACAAGTTTCCTTTATCAATCATGGTCCATCAGAAAAACAGCCATGGAGAGATATTTAATGCAAGGAATCAGTTACTACTGTATTGATTATTTATTTTGGGGTGACTAAACATCCTAATACCAGTAGCTTAAAGCAGAACAACTCTTTATCACTGCTCATGCATCTACCAGTCAGTGGCATTGTACTGGGCTCCCTTCTATGCCTGAGGTCAGTGTCAGGCCAGTGGGGTGGCTCTGATTCTGGGGTCTGGATGGTATATTAGTCTGTTTTCACACTGCTGATAAAGACCCAAGACTGGCTAATTTATAAAGAAAAAGAGGTTTAATGGACTCACAGTTCCATGTGGCCAGGGAGGCCTTGCAATCATGGTGGAAAGTGAAAGGCACATCTTACATGGTGACAGACAAGAGAGAATCAGAGGGCCAAGTGAAAGAAGTTTCCCCTTATAAAACCATCAGACCTTGTGAGACTTATTCACCACTGTGAGAATAGTATGGGGGGAACAGCTCCCATGATTCAATTATCTCCCACTGGGTCTCTCCCACAACATGTGGGAATTATGGGAGCTACAATTCAAGATGAGATTTGGGTGAGGACCCAGCAAAACTATATCAGATGGTTATTGGCTGGGGCCAGTTGCTTCTACTCCATGATGTCTCTCAACTTCTAGCAGGCTAGCCTGGGCTCATTCACATGGCAGCACAGCAGGATTCCCAAAGTAACAGTGGAAGCATGCAAAGTCTCTTTAGATCTAGAATCAGAACTGACACCATATTGCTTTGGCTGCAATTTAATGGCCAGAAAAATTCATAAGGCCAGGGCAGACTTGGAGGTAGAGAAAATGTCAGCTCAGACTCAAGAGGTAGAGAAATGGACTCAACAGTTTGATGGGAGAAGCTTTAAAGTCACATTGCAAAGCATTATGGAGAGAGGGAAGGGTTTAACTAGGATCATTTTCTAACAGTTGTCTACCATGGTTATAAAGGTGTTAAGAGAGCTGGAGGAACAGAAGGAAGGAGTATGCTAAGGAATAAAAAGAAGAAGGAGGTCTCTGGTGAGGAAGCTGCTGGTCTGGAGCTTTCACGGGCAGTGCTGGGGCCTCAGAGGGACATGTGTCACGCTGCTGCTACTAGAATTGCGGAAAAGACAGCAAACTCTGCTGATGGTAGAATCAGGATGACTTCTCCTTTCTGGCTGCCAATGAATCACATTGACTGAACCTAACCAAAAGCCCTGGCAAGAGAATTTGGGAAGTGCAGCGCGTAGGCTCCCAGGACTGGCAGTATAGAGCAGAGTGCAGAAGCTGTGGGATACTTATCACTGTAAAGTTTGAAGACCCATTGCTCTAATATGCTATGATTCCAGGGCAGTAGTAAAATGTAAGCCTCATTTTATAAAGAAACACTGGCTGAGTCAATTGTGAACTGGTGAAGGATTCCCAAGGAATTACCCTTGTTGATTTTGCACTGTGGCTTGGCTACGGGTAGATTTGTGATTAGACAACTCACTTGAAAGGGCAAGGAAGTCAGATTTTAATCACATCATTATCTTGAAAGAGGTTATCTCTATGGAGAAAGAATAGATATAAAAATCTTGATGTCTGCCAGCTGATGTGCTGTTTGGTGAATCGTCTTAGCAATTAGGACAGAGAATATTTGCAGGCATGTGTACGTGAGTGGGGTATGGAGGGATGGACAGTCAGAATGAAACAGTGCAAGGCTGTGAATCACATGGAAATGATTAAGCAAAAAGTCAGTCTGCCAAAAGTCTGTCAGAAGACACAACTCTAGATTCTTTAATGAGGAGATTTATGGGCATATTATTAGAGAAATGCAGTAGCTGCCACTTAGAGCCAATTACTAACAACTACTTCAGTTGTGTGGACACCCAAAGGATGAGGTAAGGGGCAGGAAGGCAGAAGAGAGGGCAACAACTAGTACAAGGACGAGTTTGCTACTCGGTAGTTTATACAGGTTTCACACTGAACACCTCCGATGCTTAATTCTTGATCCTGATGACATTTAAACACACAATGGACTGATCTCGAAGAATAATGTGTTTGAAATATGCAATACTTTCCTATAAAAACTATTTATCAGTGATTTACACTGGTCAATTACTGTTTGAAATTGGCTTGCAAATGTGAAAAAGCATAACCACATAATCTTAGCTTTTTAAGACATCTTAGAAATCATTGACCCCTTTCCCCTCATTGTGCATATAATGAAGCTGGAGCCCAGAAACTAAAGCAGATAGTCTGAGGCCACACAGCTGATAGGAGACAAAATTAGGACTAGAACTCAAGCTTCATGGCTCCCAGCCCAGTGAGTTTATGCTGCCCCCAACTTTGACAATATTTGTACCTTACAATTTTTTTTTTTTGAGATGGGGTCTCACTCTGTAGCCTAGGCTATAGTGCAGTGGTGTGATCATAGTTCACTGTAACCTTGAACTCCTGGATTCAAGCAATCCTTCTACCTCAGGTGCCACTGAGCCTGGCTGTACCTTGTATTTTGACAGAGGCTTGGCCTATATCTAACTGAAACTTGAATGCCATGTTTTCTAGATTCATCAGAATCACCTATGGGGACTTTTTCAAAACAGACATGACTTAGACTCAACCCAGGTCTTCAGAGACAGAACTCAGAGGTGAGGGAAGAGAGACTTAGGAGTGTTTATTTAAAAATAAACTTTGCTATTGAGATTCTGATGTCTTGCCTGCCATTTCCCTTGCCTCACCTTGTGCTAAGAATATATTTTAAGACACTGTTTGGCAGAAGGGAGATTTCTTTCCTGTCTACGTACTTTTAGTTGGGTAAGGCTTTTACTCAAAGCTGCTCCTCCACTGAGGGATTTCCTAGGAAGCTCACATGGAATACACACCCTCAGTAGAGATCTCTGTGGGCACATTTTTTGCACTGAAGGATCAGTATGGAGTCATGATTAAAGGTGTTAGCCATCATCAAGTTGGCTCTTTCAAGCTTCTGCAGTCCAGAGAAGTATAGAATGATGTCCAGTTCAGGCTACCCTGAGCACTGATCCCCAGGCACCAGGCTGTTGGTGTGTTCACTCAATGGTGTGTGCCAGTTATGAGTGAGGGGAGCCAGCACTAGGGATAAGCGGGTCTGAGGAGGCCTTGTCTTGCTTGTCCAGTGCACCCTCTGCAGCTCATGGAACATTTCCTCGCACATGCTAGGTGTTCAGTAAATATTTGTTGATTGAATGAATGAAAGGGAGTCCCTTATGGGTGTCAACTCTGAAATACCTGAATTTAATGTATCTTGAGTCACTCCGTGTTCTCTTTCTAGAAGTGTGGTTGGATTCTGAGCAGAGTTGGGATTCATCCAGTAAAGTTCCACAAGGCTTAATGTGTGATGATAAATCATAACCCTCCTAAGTGCTCAGAATCAATTTCACACCTCATCCGTTATCATGAGCAGAATGTGTGAGAAAGTCCCCTCACCGTGGTAATACATCAGCTCACAAAAATCAAAAATGCCTGAAGATTAGAGAAGGGAACACTGTTATAGTCCCTGGTGCTTAATCAGCTACCCAGACATTGATGGATTTCAGGGGATATTTACATTTGAATCATGGCGTCCAGAATGTCTCAAGCAGAACCCATAGTTTATCGGCAGCATGGAAGCAATTTATAAAATTCATTTCATATTATCTATAATCAGAAACTAGGTCTCTCTTTGTAGAAATATTCTCTAACTAGAAAAATAAGAACAGAACTGGAGATGAAGCACTCTCTAGAACAATGAAAATGCAAGGCTGCCAAAATCCTCACTGCGCCCATGGCAGACAGGACTAACTGGTCACAGTTTGTTTTCCTGCCTTGCCTGGGTGCAGCCTCATTGCTTTTTTTTTTTTTTTAACATTTATTTTAACTTCAGGGGTACATGTGCAGGTTCGTTACATAGATAAACTTGTGTCATGGGGTTTTGTTGTACAGATTATTTTAGGTATTAAACCCAATATCCATTAGTTATATTTCCTTATCCTCTCTCTCCTCCCACCTTCCAATAGTTCCCATTGTGTGTTGTTACCCTCTATGTGTCTATGTGTTCTCATCATTTAGCTCCCAAGACTTATAAGTGAGAACATGTGGTATTTGGTTTTCTGTTCCTGTATTAGTTTGCTAAGGATAATGGCCTCCAGCTCCATCCATGTCCCTGCAAAGGACGTGATCCTGTTCGTTTTTAGCCTCATTGCTTCTTAATCCAAGGTTCTAAGAGGACACTGCTGGTTGATCTGAGGTGGAATGCTGAACTGAAACTCATTGACTATCGCTGATCTAGAGTTTGTCTTTGATTATGATTTCCCTGGAAAGATATTATCAGGCAATAAGAGAGAATAAAGGGGAAAGCAAATGAAATACCATGGGTTTGGAAAGGATCTTGAATTAGATCAGCTGGTCCTTTCCCTTACATCTGGGCAGGATAATATTCAAAGTCATTGACTGAAGAATTCCTCAATGGTAGTGCGTCACCAGCAGAAATTTTCGGATCATATGCATCTGAATCACACTGGTGATAATGCAGGTACTTGAGCTTCTTTCAAGACTCACAGAATCAAGACCTCTGGGTTTGAAGCCAAGGATACTGCATTGGGACAAGCATCCCAATGTGTCTTAGTGACTTTAAAGTTGGAGAGATACTGCTCTTTGGAGACCTGGATTCTAGTCCCAGCTCTGTCATGCACTTGCTGTGTGAACTTGGGAACATCTCTTATTTAAGCCTCAGTTTTCTCATCTGAAAGAGGAATAATAAAATCTGTTCCATCTGTCTGCCTCATAGGGCAGTCATGAGGCTCAACTGAGATGAAGACACCTGAGAATGCTTTGATAAGAAATAAATACTGTAAACATGGGATGTATTTTTGTCCACCTGTTATACTTGGTGGGGAGTTGGGAAACTGAGTTGGATTTTAAAAAGTGCATTATAAATTTACCAGGAGTCAGTGATCTATGAAAAACCATAATGAGATAGAAAAAAAACAAAACAATTCTGTCAAGTAGACCAGAGCAGTTGTTATCAACCATGATTACAAATTAGAATCATCTGAGGATATTTTAAAACTACTTAAGCCAGGTTCCAATCAAGGCAGAGTTAAAAGAGAACCTAGGGAGTGGGGTCTGGGCAATGGTGAGTTGTTGCATTTGGCTGACACATAATACTGGATTTGAGAACCACTGTTTTGGGCCATAAGGTGCCACTGAAACTTTCTAAGCAGGTAAGCGATGTCTTCTTTCATGATAGAAGCTTAAGACTGAGCCAGAACAATCCAGACTGGTTGGTAGGAACACAGGTTTTGGGATTGGAGGAACTAAAGTTAAATCCAGCTTTGCCTCGTACTAGTCATGTGACCATTTGTAAATAACCTAATGTCTCTGAGTTTTGGTTTCCTTCTTAAAACAGAAATGGTAATACTTTGTGTGGATGTCAAAGATAAGTGAAGAGTTATAGGCAGAGCATCAGTACAGGACCTAAAATACTGTAAATGCTCAAGAAACAGTAGTTATCATGGTAGGCACTCTTATTATCCTTCTCAGTCCCAAACTTACCGACTGCTGCATAGTTGTCAGGGTTAGACAGGGGTGCCTGGTGGCCTGGGCTCTAATTGGTGGACAATACATCCTGATGTGATTTAGCACGGTCTTCAGTGTCACCTCCTTTTTCTGAAGGACTTCTGGAGAAGTTGCTATACTCTAAACAAAATCCTTTCCCTACAGCCATGTCTCAGAAACACAGAGTCAAAGGGTTTCCATTTAGAGTGACAATACATAAATCACTTGCACATTTATAATTTAAAATGCAAGAGAGAAAGGATAGTTTTTTTTAGAAGGCCACAAAGAATAAAAATATAATACATATTGGCATTTTCTTGGTGCTTATTGGCAGGTGGTTCCATTTTGGCCATTCTAAAGTGAGAACTCCTGGGCTGGCCATAGTGATTCACTCTTGTAATCCAGAACTTTAGGAGGCTGAGGCAGGAGAGTTGCTTGAGCTTAGGAGTTCAAGACCAGACTGGGCAACATAAAGAGACTCCATCTATACTTAAAAAAAAAAAAAGCCAGAACTGCTGGCATATGCCTGTAGTCCCAGCTACTAGAGCTTGGGAGGTTGAGGCTGCAGTGAGCTGTGACCATGCCGCTGTGCTCCAGTTTGGGTCACAGAGCAAGGGTCTGTCTCAAAAAACAAAACAACCAAACACCCCAAACCCAAACAAAAAAAGTGAGAAAATTTCAACCAAGATTTACTGATGGCAGAAACACAAATAGCTGATTTCATCTTGGAGGATCCGAGAAGATGTCTTTTAGGTTTTGGGGTTTGTCTTTATAAGATTTTCACTAAAGGTGGGGATATCTTCCTTATTATCAAAGCTTATTCGGGTGAGCAATGCATCCCTTCAAGAGAGAAGGGGCAGAAAATCTTATCAATCTGGACCTATCTGCCAACACCTGGAGCCTTTGCTGGGATTTCATGTTCATCTTTTTCTTTCTTCTGTCTCCCTTCACATCTCTGTGGCCTTTGAAAACATACAGCTGTTTCTGTACTAGTGTGAATTCCTTACACCTTTTCAGTTCTTACTACTTTATAGACTCTAGAGCTGTGGAGGATTTTAGAGATCATCTGGTGCCTTCAAACTTCTGTCCTACAGATTAAAACAAGAATTTTCTTTACCAAAAATCGTAGGTGAATGCATGGAACGTGAAGCAGGTATGATGAGAGCAGCTTTGGTAACGTAGGGAAAGCCGGACCCACTGCACCCTATGAATGGGAATCACACCTGATAGCAATAACTTGAGAATGCTCTGAGAATGATGTGAATGAGAGATACACCTGAATGCGTCTTCTGAGCTCAGGAGTCTAGGAGTGATCAATCTGGAGATTCGTTCCTTGTCTATGAGGAAAATCTGAGCCACTGGCTGATCCTGTGGAACATGAGCCATCCAGGGGATTGAGACCCCAAGTTTTGGGTTGAATGAAGTTTGCCAGATGAAGATTGTTAGGGGGAGTCTTAAGTGAAAATGCTGTGGGAAAATGCATGCATTTTGCAAGTGGTTAGGGGACTCCTGCCCAGCCCACCAGCATTGGACTGTATGTAAGGGGGTTCTCCTGTCCATCTCGCTGCCACTGGACTGTATGTAAGGGGGTTCTCCTGTCCATCTGACTGCCACTGGACTGTATGTAAGGGG
>PVKP010033314.1:0-25130 GCA_004027715.1 Plecturocebus donacophilus | reverse complement strand
CCTTCCCCACAGAGCTGGGCCTTCCCGGGTTCAGCTGTGCTTCTCAGTCCTCAGCGCTTCCAATTGCTGTTCTCCTTGTGGGGATGGGACTAGCCGCGCCCGACCAAAAGGGCACCACCCAGTCCCGCACACTCCGCACCGAGAAGCGCCGCACGGGCCAAAAGAGTCGCGCTGGCGACCTGCGTGGCTCCCTCGCCGGAAATCTCCCAGTCCGTGGGCATCAAATATTCGTCTGCAACTGCGGCGTCCACTCGCTCTCTGCGCCCTCACCGCGAGCCACAATCCCGAGCTGCTGCTACACGGCCATTTTGGATCTCTCTCCCTTTTCTTCTTTTTTTTTCTCTCAAGATGGAGTCTCACTCTGTTGCCCAGACTGGAGTGCAGTGGCACGATCTCTGCTCACTGCAACATCTGCCTCCCAGGTTCAAGCAATTCTCCTGCCTCAGCCTCCTGGGTAGCTGGGATTACTGGTGTGCACAACCACACCTAGCTAATTTTTGTATTTTTAGTAGAGAAGGGGTTTCACCATGTTGGCCAGGCTGGTCTCCAACTCATGACCTCAAGTGATCCACCTCGGCCTCCCAAAGTGCTGGGATTACAGGCGTGAGCCACCATGCTGGGCCAAAACCACTCTTTTCTATGACACCAAATTTGGATCAGTCCTTTTCATTATATCCTATCATTTATTATACCCAGCCTAAATGTAAGTGGCCACCCTGTGAGGTGCAGATAAAAGCAATGGATACTCTTGTTTACTCTCCTTGAGTTAATAGAGGAGTTGAAAATTTTAACAGAAGAGCTGATCATTCATGTAGAGCTTTAAGTATTTTTAGATGGGCCATGAGACATAAAGCAAACATTTTGAATAATTATAGCTGTACAATTCTACTATGAAATGATTTTTATTTTTTAAACTTACTTGCTGAGTTAACATTAGCATTACACAAGAAATGGAAAATCTGACAGAATCTGATTATCTCATGAGGAAGTACAGCTATATACATCAGAAAGCAACAACATAGCAACTTCCTTCTTAAAAGCTTTTCTTTCTCCATAAATATGATCTGAGCAATCTATAAATCAAGGTGTTTGCTTTTTTATTAGTATTATACTTTAAGTTCTGGGATACATGTGCAGAACATGCAGTTTTGTTACATAGGTATACACGTGCCATGGTGGTTTGCTGCACCCATCAACCCATCACCTACATTAGGTATTTCTCCTAATACTATTCCTTTCCTAGTCCCCAACCCCCACTCCCTGACAGGCCCAAGTGTGTGATCTTCCCCTCCCTATGTATATGTATTCTCATTGTTCAACTCCCATTTATGAGTGATTACATGCAATGTTTGGTTTTCTGTTCTTGTGTTAGTTTGCTGAGAACGATGGTTTCCAGTTTCATTCATGTCCCTGCAAAGGATAGGAAGTCATCTTTTTTATGGTTGCATAGTATTCCATGGTGTATATGTGCCACATTTTCTTTTATCCAGTCTATCATTGATGGGCATTTGGGTTGGCTCCAAGTCTTTGCTATTGTGTACAGTGCTGCAATAAACATACCTGTGCATGCGTCTTTATAGCAGAATGATTTATAATCCTTTGGGTATCTACCCAGTAATGGGATTGCTGGGTCAAATTGTATCTCTATTTCTAGATCCTTGAAGAATGGCAATTCTTCACTGTCTTCCACAATGATTGAACTAATTTACACTCTCATCAACAGTGTAGAAGCGTTCCTATTTCTCCATATCCTCTCCAGCATCTGTCATTTCCTCCCTTTTTGATGATTGCCATTCTAACTGGCTTGATATGGTATCTCATTTTGGTTTTGATTTACATTTCTCTAGTGACCAGGGATGATGAGCTTTTTTTCATATGTTTGTTGGTTGCATCAATGTTTTCTTTTGAGACGTGTCTGTTCATATCCTTCACCCACTTTTTGATGGAGTTTTTTTTTTTTTTTCTTGTAAATTTGTTTAAGTTCTTTGTAGATTCTGGATATTAGCCCTTTGTTGGATGGATTGTGAACATTTTCTCCCATTCTGTAGGTTGCCTGTTCACTCTGATGATAGTACAGAAGCTCTTTAGTTTAATTAGATCCCATTTGTCAATTTTGGCTTCTGTTGCCATCGCTTTTGGTGTTTTAGTCATGAAGTCTTTGCCCATGCCTATGTCCTGAATGGTATTGCCAAGGTTTTCTTCAAGGGTTTTTATGGTTTTTAGGTGGTCTTATGTTTAAGTCTTTAATCCAACTTGAGTCAATTTTTGTATAAGGTGTAAGGAAGGAGACCAGTTTCAGTTTTCTACACATGGCTAGACAGTTTTCCCAACATCATTAAATAGGAAAGTCTTGCTTGTTTTTGTCAGGTTTGTCAAAGATTAGTTGTTGTAGATGTGTGGTGTTATTTCGGAGGCCTCTTTTCTGTTCCATTGGTCTACATGTCTATTTTGGTATAAGTCTTATGCTGTTTTGGTTACTGTAGCATTGTAGTATATAGTTTGAAATCAGGTAGTGTAATACCTCTAGCTTTGTTCTTTTTGCTTAGGATTGTCTGGGCTACATGGGCTTTTTGGTTCCATATGAAATTTTAAGTAGTTTTTTCTAATTCTGTGAAGGAAGTCAATGGTAGCTTGATCGGAATGGCATTGAATCTAAAAATTATTTTGAGCAATATGGCCATTTTCAAGATACTGATTCTTCCTATCCGTGAGCATGGAATGTTTTTCCATTTGTTTATGTCCTCTCTTATTTCCTTGAGCAGTGGTTTGTAGTTGTCCTTGAAGAGGTCCTTCACATCCCTTGTAAGTTGCATTCCTCTGTATTTTATTCTCTTTGTAGCAATTGTGAATGGGAGTTCACTCATGATTTGGTTTTATGTTTGTCTATTATTGGTGGATAGGAATGCTTGTGATTTTTGCACATTGATTTTGTATCTTGAGACTTTGCTGAAGTTGCTTATCAGCTTAATGAGATTTGGGCCTGAGGCGATGGAATTTTCTAAATATACAGTCATGTCATCTGCAAACAGAGACAATTTGACTTCCTTTCTTCCTTTTGAAGACCCTTTAGTTCTTTCTCTTGCCTGATTGCCCTGGCCAGAACTTCCAATAATATGCTGAATAGGAGTTGTGAGAGAGGGCATCCGTGTCTTGTGCCAGTTTTCAAAGAAAATGCTTCCAGCTTTTGCTCATTCAGTATGATATCGGCTATAGGATTGTCATAAACAGCTCTTATTATTTTGAGGTACATTCCATCATTACCTAGTTCATTGAGAGTTTTTAGCATGTAAGCATGTTGAATTTAATCAAACGCCTTTTCTGCATCTATTGAGATAATCATATTTTCTTTTTGTCATTGGTTCTGTTTATGTGATGGATTACGTTTATTGATTTGTGTATGTTGCAACAGCCTTGTATCTCAGGGATGAAGTGAACTTGATCGTGGTGGATAAGCTTTTTGATGTGCCGCTGGATCAGTTTGCCAGTATTTTATTGAAGATTTTGACATCAATGTTCATCAGGCATATTGGCCTGAAATATTCTTTTTTTGTTGTGTCTCTGCCAGATTTTAATATCAGGATTATGCCAACCTCATAAAATGAGTTAGGGTGGATTCCCTCTTTTTCTATTGTTTGGAATAGTTTTAGAAGAGTGGTACCAGCTCCTCTTTGTACCTTTGGCAGAATTAGGCTGTGAATCCATCTGGTCCTGGGTTTTTTTTTTTTTCTTTTGGTGGGTAGGCTATTAATTACTGCCTCAGTTTTAGAACTTGTTATTGGTCTATTCAGGGATTCAACTTCTTCCTGGTTTAGTCTTGGGAGGATGTATGTGTCCAGGAATTTATCCATTTCTTCTAGATTTTCTAGTTTATCTGCATAGAGATGTTTATAGTATTCCCTGATGGTAGTTTGTATTTCTGTGGGATCAGTGTGATATCCCCTTTCTTATTTTTTATTGTGTCTGATTCTTGTCTCCTTTCTTCTTTACTAGTCTGGCTAGTGGTCTATGTATTTTGTTAATCTTTTAAAAATACCACCTCCAGGATTCATTAATTTTTTGAAGGGTTTTTCTTGTCTCTATCTCCTTCAGTTCTGCTCTGGTCTTAGTTAGATCTTGTCTTCTGCTAGCTTTTGAATTTGTTTGCTTTTCCTTCTCTAAATCTTTTACTTTTGATGTTAGGGTGTTAATTTTAGATGTTTTCTGCTTTTTCCTGTGGGCATTTAGTACTATAAATTTTTCTCTAAACACTGCTTTAGCTGTGTCTCAAGAGATTCTGGTGAATTATGTCTTTGTTCTCACTGGTTTCAACTACCTTATTTATTTCTACCTTAATTTCATTATTTACCCAGTACTCATTCAGGAGCAGGTCATTCAGTTTCCATGTAGTTGTTCAGTTTTGAGTGAGTTTCTTAATCCTGAGTTTTAATTTGATTGAGTTGTAGTCTGAGAAACTGTTTATTATGATTTCCTTTCTTTTGCATTTGCTGAGAAGAGTTTTACTTCCAATTTTGTGGTCAATTTTAGGATAAGTGTGATGTAGTGCTAAGAAGAATGTATATTCTGTGGATTTGGGGTGGAGAGTTCTGTAGATGTCTATGAGGTTCGCTTGGTCCAGGGCTGAGTTCAAGTCCTGAATATTCTTGTTAATTTTCTCTTCTCATTGATCTGTTTAATATTGACAGTGGAGTGTTAAAGTATCCTGCTATTATTGTATGGGAGTCTAAGTCTTTTTGTAGGTCTCTAAGAATTTGCTTTATGAATCTGGGTGCTCCTGTATTGGGTGCATATATATTTAAGATAGTTAGTTCTTCTTGTTGCATTGATCCCTTTACCATTATGTAATGATCTTTGTCTTTTTTGATCTTTGTTGATTTAGAGTTTGTTTTATCAGGGACTAGGATTGCAACCCTTGCTTTTACTTGCTTTCAATTCGCTTGGTAAATCTTTCTCTATCCCTTTATTTTGAGCCTATTTGTGTCTTTGCATGTGAGATGGGTCTCCTGAATACAGCACACTGATGGGTCTTGACTATGCAGTTTTCCAGTCTGTGTCTTTTAATTGGGACATTTAGCCTGTTTACATTTAAGGTTAATATTGTTATGTGTGAATTTGATCCTGTCATTATGATGCTAGGTGGTTATTTGCCCATTAGTTGATGCAGTTTCTTCATAGTATCAATGGTCTTTAGGATTTGGTATGTTTTTGCAGTGGCTAGCATTGTTTTTTTCTTTCCATATTAGTGTTTCCTTTAGGAGTTCTTGTAAGGCGGGCCTGGTGGTGACAAAATCTCTCAGCATTTGCTTGTCTGTAAAGGAATTTATTTCTCCTTCACTTATGAGGCTTAGTTTGGCTGGATATGAAATTCTGCATTGAAAATTATTTTCTTTAAGAATGTTGAATATTGGCCTCTACTTTCTTCTGTCTTGTAGGGTTTCTGCCCAGAGATCTGCTATTAGTCTGATGGGCTTCCATTTGTGGGTAACCTGATCTTTCTCTCTGGCTGCCCTTAACATTTTTTTCTTAATTTCAACCTTGTTGCATATACGAGTATGTGTCTTGGAGTTGCTCTTCTCAAGGAGTATCTTTGTGGTGTTCTCTGTATTTTCTGAATTTGAATGTTGACCTGTTTTGCTAGGTTGGGGAAGTTCTCCTGAATAACATCCTGAAGAGTGTTTCCAATTTCATTCCATTCTCCTCATCAATTTCAGGTACACCAATCAGACATAGGTTTGTTCTTTTCACATAGTTTCATATTTCTTGGAGGTTTTGTTCATTCTTTTTTTTTTCTCTAATCTTGTCTTCAGCTTTATTTCATTAATTTGATCTTCAGTCTCCAATATCTTTTCTTCCATTTGATTAATTTGACTACTGATACTTGTGTATGCTTCATGAATTTCTCATGCTGTGTTTTTCAGCTCCATCAGGTCATTTATGTTCTCTAAAGTGATTATTATAGTTAGCAATTCCTCTAACCTTTTTTCAAGGTTCTTAGCTTCCTTGCATTGGGTTAGAACATGCTCCTTTAGCTTGGAGGAGTTTGTTATTATCCACCTTCTAAAGTCTACTTCTGTGAGTTCTTATTCTCTGTCCAGTTTGGTTTTGCTAGTGAGGAGTTGTGATCCTTTGGAGGAGAAGAGGCATTCTAGTTTTTGGAACTTTTAGCCTTTTTGCACTGTTTTTTCCTCACCTTTGTGGATTTATCTATATTTGGTCTTTGATGCTGGTGACTTTCGGTTGGAGTTTCTGTGTGGATATCCTTTTTGTTGATATTGATGCTATCCCTTTCTGTTTGGTAGTTTTCCTTCTAATAGGCTCCTCTGCTGCAGGTCTGCTGAAGTTTGCTGGAGGTCCACTCCAGACCCTGTTTGCCTGGATATCACAAATGGAGTCTACAGAATAGCAAAGATTGCTGCCTGTTCCTTCCTCTGGAAGCTTTGTCCCAGAGGGGTACCCACCAGATGGCAGCCAGAGCTCTCCTGTATGAGGTGTCTGTCAACCTCTGCTGGGAAGTGTCTTCCCATCAGGAAGCATGGTGGTCAGGGACCAACTTGAGGAGGCAGTCTGTCCCTTAGCAGAGCTTAAGCTCTGTGCTGGAAGAGCCGCTGTTCTCTTCAGAGCTGGCAGGCAGGAATGTTTAAGTCTGAAGCTACGCCCACATCCACCCCTTCCCCAGGTGCTTTGTCCCCAGAAGATGGGAGTGTTATCTATAAGCCCCTGACTGGGACTGCTGCCTTTCTTTCAGAGATGCCCTGCCCAGAGAGGAGGAATCTAGAGAGGAAGTTTGGGTATAGCAGCTTTGCTGAGCTGCAGTGGGCTCTGCCCAGGTCGAACTTTCTGGCAACTTTGTTTACACTGTTAGGGGAAAATGGCCTACTCAAGCCTCAGTAATGGCAGATGCCCTTCCCCACACCAAGCTCCAGCATCCCAGTTCAACTTCAGACTGCTGGGCTGGCAGCAAGAATTTCTAGCCAGTTGATCTCATCTTGTTGGACTCCATGGAGGTGGGATCTGAACTAGATCACTTGGCTCCCTGGCTTCAGTCCCCCTTCTAGTGGAGTGAATGGTTCTGTCTTGCTGATGTTCCAGGTGCCACTGGGGTATGAAAAAACTCCTGCAGCTAGCTTGGTGTCTGCCCAAACATCCATCCAGTTTTGTGCTTGAACCAGGACCTTGGTGGTATACACACCCAAGGGAATCTCCTGGTCTGCAGGTTGTGAAGACCATGGGAAAAGCATAGTATCTAGGTTGGAGTGCATCGTTCTTCACAGGACAGTCCTTCATGGCATCCCCTTGCTAGAGGAGGGATTTCCTGGATCCCTTACACTTCCCAGGTGAGGTGATGGCCCACCCTGCTTCTTCTTGCCCTCTGTGGGCTGCACCCACTGTCTAACTAGTCCCAATGAGATGAGCTGGGTACTTCAGTTGGAAATGCAGAAATCACCTGCCTTCTGCATTGATCTTTCTGAGAGCTGCAGACTGGGGCTGTTTCTATTCAGCTATCTTGAATCATTTATAAGCCCAACGTCATTAGAAGTGATATGCTTTAAAAACACCCAAGGTGTTTGCTTTTTAAAGCATATCACTTCTAATGACGTTGGGCTTATAAATTTTTCCATATTAAACCTCAGTTGTTCCCTAAAAAATATATTTTTATTCTCCCAGAAAAACATGCTTTTTTTTTTTTTTTTGAGATGGAATCTTGCTCTGTCTCCCAGTCTGGAGTGCAGTGGTGTGATCTCAGTTCATTGCAACCTCCGCATCCCAGGGTCAAGCAACTCTCCTGCCTCAGCCTCCTGAGTAGTTGGGATTACAGGCACACTCCGCCACGACCAGCTAATTTTTGTATTTTTAGTAGAGATAGGGTTTCAACATGTTGGTCAGGTTGGTCTCGAACTCCTAACCTCGTTGTCCACCTGCCTCAGACCCCCAAAGTACTGGGATTACAGGTGTGAGCCACCATACTCGGCCAAAAACATGCATTTAATGAGCTTGTTTATCAAATACCAATCTGAAAAGTAATCATTTTACTTATGTATTCAATTCAATCCAACATATATCGATTGTGTGCCTACTATGTGCCAAGCCCTATACCAGGTGCTGGGAGTACAAAGATGTGTAAAACACAATTCTTGCTCTCCAGCGATTCAGTGTGTAAGGGTAAATAGACTTGATAGCTATAATAAAAGATTGATAAATGCTATAAGAGCAGTAGAAGTATAGTGCTAAAGGAGGCAGAGCATCGAGGCATAATTCTTCCTGGGTGAAAAGGAGAATGGGGCTGGAGAAGAGCAACTATTGGGATTGGTGCCACTGCAATATGGCATTCAATTTCAGCTGCACCCATGATGATTTTAAGATTCTGATTTGATGTCCTGGTCTAGCTGCTTCTTCTCTCCCCTTCACTAACGATTTCAGAATTCATAATTCTTTATGTAGCTCAACACTTTTTTTTTAAATTTCTTCCTGTGTCCCTTGCCCTCTTCCTCTTTAGCAAACCGTTACCTTTCTTTGTTCATAGAGCAAATTGTCTCTCTCACATTAATGACCTCAGTTTCCTGCTCTCCTTCCCCATTTCATTCCCCCACCACCACCCAGTATTTTCTATGAAGATATTCTGGTCACAGGTTTAAAGTTTAGACGCATCTTCCTTTGCTCTGGGTTACATGAATTCTTGCTCTTTGGAAGAATTTACTGCATCAATAATTTTCTCCTTTTTTGTATTTTCATCCTTTCCTTTGGCTTCTTCTTTGCATTCAGATGTTCTCAAATGTCTTTCATCTTTAAATGTAACACAAAACCCCCACTTTATTTCTTACTTTATTTTTGTTTATTTTTTCTTTTCAGATGGGGTTTTGCTCTTGTTGTCCAGGGTGGAGTGCAATGGTGCAATCTTAGCCCACTGCAACCTCCACCTCCCAGATTCAAGCGATTCTCTTGCCCCAGCCTCAAAGTAGCTGGAATCATAGGAGTGCACCACCACATTCGGCTAATTTTGTATTTTTAGTAGAGATGGGTTTTCACAATTTTGGCCAGGCTGGTCTTGAACTCCTGACCTCTGGTGATCCACCCATGTTCGCCTCCCAAAGTGCTGGCATTACAAGGATGAGCCACCGCACCCAACCATTTCTTACTTTAATAACCCTGTCTTTCTCCTCTCTATCAATCTCTTTGACAGAAGAAGTTAACTACCATTTATTTCAATGATGACTACTATTTGGATACTTCTTTCATACTTCAGTGAAACTTCTTTGCCAAAGCTCATCAATGCTTTCTTGTCAAATTCAATGTTCTCTCTTCAGTACTACTCTTACTTGTTCTTTCTGTATCATTTTATATAAAAATGCCTTTCTTCTTGAAATTATCTTTTACTCTAGCTTTCAATATACTGCTCTTTCTAGATTTCCCTTTTACTTTTCTATTTTATCTTTTCTGTTGTTTTCTTTTGACTTCCACTTACATCTCGAGGAGTAAATATTGGCTCAAATAGTGAAGATACATAGATAGTCTTTTAATGCCCCCCAAAACACATGGACTACACATGGGAACAGTGTCACCAAAAGAGAGAAGAAATGATCTGGGTCAATTCATCCATCTTATACATTTAATTTTTTCTTTTGTCTGCTTAGCACCATGGGGTGGTATTAAGCTCATGCCATAACTCCAGAATTGGGCAGATGATTTCAGTCTATCCAATCAGATTTTTCTACTTCCTAGTTATAGTAATTGGACTAAGGATGAACAATAAAACTCATTTCTGAGTCTTTTATTACAACTACTAGGAAAGAAGGTAGCACAGTTCTGCTGTACTTGAAGTTGGGGTAATGTATATGTAGTGTTGCTAGGTGTCACTGTAAGGAATAAGTCTGACTGACTGAAGAACAGAGTCAGAAAATAGAAACTAAAATTCTTACAGCATCATTTGCGTACCTGGAAAGATCTAGCTGTCCCAGGAGCCAATTATTAAACTGGTCTTTTCAGTCACTTATGACCACAAATGATTATCATTATGATGATTATCACCATTGTTATTGCTTAAACTAGTTTGAGTGTCTTTTTACAAACTTGGAATCACAAAGGGAAAAAACGTCCTATCTAATAAGGTTTTCCTGTCTTCTAGGCCCTTGCTACTCGGTGTGGTCCCAGAACCAGTGAGATTGTATTACCTGGGGGGTGCCTTAGAATGCAGAGTCCCAGATTCTACCTAGACCTAATGAATCAGAATAAGCATTTTTAATAAGAGTCTCTAGGTGATTCACTTGTACTCTGAAGCTGGAGGACTACTGTTCTCGGATCTAATAGAGTTTTTCTGTCTCTCTTTTTGTTTTTGGTTCTCTATGATAGTCATTTTCACCTGGGCAGGGAGAATGTCTCCCAGAGATATCGGAAGAGAATGTCCCAGAGTCCTTTCCTGACCAGTTGACAATCATTGCTTCACATGTCCTGCCTCACATTTTTGCATCAACTTCTGTGGCTTTTGCTACTACCTACAGAAGATTGACTTCCAAATGATGCCTACTAGAAATCTGAACCTGGATGTTCCCAGTGTCTGAAATGCAATTTCTAAATCTCAATTCCCTCACCCTCCCTCCCTTTCCTCCTAAATTTTATTCTTAGTAAATGACACCTATTACTCTGGTTTCCGTTTCCTTAACTCTCTTTTCCCCTCCACTACAATAACCTCTCTGGCTCTGAAACTAACTGATATGACCACCAATGATCTTCTTATTGATAAGTCAATTGTATCTTATTAAACCTCTGTGGGTATTGGCAATTCTATGTTTCTTGAAGCGGTTTCCTTCCTGGTCTTTCTTGGTATGATACACTTTTGGTTTTCTTGGTATTTTTCTGACATGACCTTTTCATTTTCCTTTGTTTATTTTTCTTATATGCCCCTTCTCATTGGTTTGCCCCAGAGCTCTGATCTCAGCTCTTTCTTATTCTACAGTCTCTGGGCAATTTCATCTAATCTGTTGTTTTTATAATGTATTTAGCAAATGTTTCTTGAGCATCTACCAAATATCAGTGCCTAGAACCAAACCTAACATATACTGGTGGTAGCTTTTTTTGAATAAATGCATGCATGAATGATATTCCAGGCATTATTTGTGGTAGACACTGGGATACATATGTCAGTAACATTAGGTTTCTTCCTACCTTCAAGCCAGCCACAGTATAGTGGAGTCATATCTGTTACTCCAAATTTTGGCTTACTCCTGAGCTCTAGACCCACATATTCAACTACCTTTTTTGTATTCTCATCTTCTTGTCCTCCATGCACCTCACGTGTAACATGTCCAGTGTTGTACTTCTTACTCTTATATTTATTCATCTTTTTTTACCTGACTCGGTGAATAACAGCATCATCTGTCTGATGGCCCAAGCCAGAAATTGGGGGTTCTAACTAATCACCAACAGCTATCTGTACAATCCTCTTAATATCTCTGATTCCTTTTTCTCTATTCCTTTTGCTATTGTTTTAGGACCCTTATTCATTATCTCTTGCTTGAATTATTACAATTGCCAGCCTGGAGATAACTTTTAAATTCTTTCAGCTAATTCTTTGGGTATCAGGCTTTATATCTTTATAACACATTTATTCACCACTTTCTGATTTTTTTCTGATTTAGGCTTTATTTATTGATTTGCCACTTTTAAAGATAAACAGTTTAGCCCTATTTTTATCTCCCCCATATTTACTATATACGGGAATTCCTTCTGAGCACTCAGTCTAACAATATAATTATACTTTTATTTTTATTAGGTCAGTAGTCAGTGTTTCTACTATTATGACAATGGAAATGCTAATCACCAACTGAGCCGTAGTTAGTACCTATTATTGTATTTCCTTTTCTGTATATTTTTCCCTGAAGATAATTTTTATGATTGTTTTGATTCCTTAACTATCTACTAAATTGAACAATATGAAATTGATAGTTTTATAAGACAAAATTATTGAATATTGGCATTCTGTGGTTCAAATTGGCATGTTCTTTTTATTAATTCACACCTAATTCTCTCCTAGTTACCCACATATCTCAATACTTTCAGATGAAATGTTATATCACTTTCAATTTATTGATACCTTCTGATGAATCAAGTGTTTTTTTCATTTTCATCTTCCTGAAGAAGACTCCTGGAGCCTTCTGACTTGCTCCTATCCGAACTGGTTGCCAGCAGGAACACAACCATCATCCTAGGGTTCTTTCTTATGTGTTAGCATCCTAGAGATCTGTTCCTTATATTCCATGGCTTTTTATTTTTCAGTTTATTCCCTCATTTTGGAGGATCACATCTTCTGATAGCTTCCTGAGAAAGCGTGAACTAAAGGTAAAGTTTTGAGACCTTGCCTATTTAAAACATCTTTATTCAGCCTTCACAATTTTTGGCATCGTGTATCATTCTATGTTAAAAGTAATTTTCTTTAGAATTTTGAAGGCACTGCTGCAATGTCTTTTGGCTTTCAGTTTGCTATGAGGTCCAAAGCCATTCTGTTTCTTGATTCTTTGTTTCTGATCAGATATTTTCCTCCAGAACCTTTTCTTTTTCTTAGTATTCTAAAACGTGATAATGTTGTGTCATGGTGGATGTTCAATGGGTGTCATATTGATCTGAGTACTTTGTGAATATTTCAGTCTCACTGGCCTGGCTTGGGTCACAAGCCCACTCCCAAACAGATTGTGATAAACAGGAGAATGCTGTTCTCTGGCCAGTTCTAGGTAAGTTGTCCATCCTTCAAACTGATAATTGGGTGGAGGTACATGGACTGACAATACAAGTAGGAAAATTCCAAATTTCTTTTCTGCTATTATGAAAAGAAACACAAGAGATTGAGGAGACAAACCTAGAGGCATCCACTGTATAATGTAAACAAACTCTCTGTGTATATGTAGCTTGATGGAAACCTGATTTGTAATCATAATGCTGAGTTTTGAATGACTGAATTTGCTATTTTGTCCAAATGATCTAAGTGACATTCAGTGATTCACAGTCACTATTCCAAGCATGCAATTTATAATAGAGTGGTATCTTATATTTTATAGAAAGCTTGATTAACTTTTACTAATTTTTTTAGAAAATATGTGAAAATGTCTGATTAAATGGATTCTGTAGATGCAACTGTGAATATATTTCTTTCTCAAAAGCCTGAAAATATGTGCCCATTTATGTAGTGCTAGTTGATGAAGTAGCCAGGAGCCAAATCATTTGTGTGAAGGAAATGGGACCATGTTCCCAGAATAGACCAGTTGCATGTTTGCCACTGTCTCTTGCTATTCCCTTTCCTGGTAAGGCAGGACAATGGCAGATTTGAAGCTCTGGATCTGATTGAGTCTCCCAGTGCATCTTAGAATAGAATTGCCTCTAGGGTTTCTATGGTTTTAGGTTTTCGTTTAAGTCTTAATCCAACTTGAATTAATTTTTGTATAAGTGTAAGGAAGGCGTCCAGTTTCAGTTTTCTGCATATGGCTAGACAGTTTTCTCAGCATTATTCGTTAAGTAGGCAATCCTTTCCCCATTGTTTGTTTTTGTCAAGTTTGTCAAAGATCAGATGGTTGTAGAAAACCTAGGCAATACTATTCAGGACATAGGCATGGGCAAAGACTTCATGACTAAAACACCATAAGCAATTGCAACAAAAGCCAAAATTGACAAATGGGATCTAATTAAACTAAAGAAGGCTTCTGCATAGCAAAAGAAAACTATCATCAGCGTGAACAGGCAACCTACAGAATGGGAGAAAATTTTTGTCATCTATCCATCTGACAAAAGGATAATATCCAGAATCTACAAGGAACTTAAACTAATATGCAAGAGAAAAACAAACAACTGCATCAAAAAGTGGGTGAAGGATATGAACAGACATTTCTTAAAAGAAGACATTTATGCAGCCAACAAACATATGAAAAAAAGCTCATCATCCCTGGTCATTAAAGAAATGCAAATCAAAACCACAATGAGATACCATCTCAAGCCAGTTAGAATGGCGATTATTAAAAAGTCAGGAAACAACAGGTGCTGGAGAGGATGTGGAGAAATAGGAACACTTTTACACTGTTGGTGGGAGTGAAAATTAGTTCAACCATTGTGGAAGACAATGTGGCAATTCCTCAAGGATCTAGAACCAGAAATACCATTTGATCCAGCAATCCCATTACTGTATATATATCCAAAGGATTAGAAATCATTCTACTACAAAGACACATGCACATGTGTTTTTATCACAGCACTATTTACAATAGCAAAGACTTGGAAACAACCCAAATGCCTATCAATCATAGACTGGCTAAAGGAAATGTGACACATATACACCATGGAATACTGTGCAGCCATAAAAAATATGAGTTTGTGTCCTTTGCAGGGACATGGATAGAAGTTTGAAACCATCATTCGTATCAAACTAACACAGGAACAGAAAACCAAATACCACATGTTCTCACTCATAAGTGGGAGATAAACAATCAGAACACATGGACACAGGGAGAGGAACGTTACACACCAGGGCCTGTAAAGGGGTGGGGACTGAGGGGTGGGAGAGCATTAGACAAATACCTAATACATGTGGGGCTTAAAACCTAGATGACAAGTTGATAGGTGCAGCAAACCACCATGGAACATGTATACCTATGTAACAAACCTGCACGTTCTGCACATGTATGCCAGAACTTAAAGTATAATAATAATAAAAAAAGAATAGAATTACCTCTCTATCTCAACAGGGAATAAAATTCATATTTGAAAGATAGGGACATGTTCTGAGAATAATAAACTTCACAGCCCATTAATAATCTTTATTGGAAAGGCTGAGTTAAAAATAATTACTAAATTTGCATATAAAACTTCTATGAATACAAATAAACTACATGATAGGGTTTTATTACCTCCATTTTATAGGCACATTTAGTTTTGCTTAGATTGTATGTAAGTCAGGGAAGCCTGCTGATTATCACTATGAAAAGCACTTGTTAAAACTTCCTGCAGACAAACACTTATAGTATGGTTTGGCTGTGTCCCCACCCAAAACTCACCTCGAATTGTAGTAATCCCCATGTGTCAAGGGTGGGGCCAGGTGGAGATAATTAAATCATGGGGGCAGTTTCCCCCATACTGTTCTCTTGGTGGTGAATAAATCTCATGAGACCTTATGGTTTTATAAATGGGAGTTCACTGCACAAGCTCTCTTGCCTGCTGCCATGTAAGACAAGACTTTGCTGCTCATTTGCCTTCTGCCATGATTGTGAGGCCTCCCCAGCCATGTGGAACTGTGAGTCAATTAAAACTCTTTCCTTTATAAATTACCCAGTCTCAGGTATGTCTTTATTAGCAGTGTGAGAACAAATACTACTTAAAACAACAGTAAACGTGTAAATGACATAAATTAGTAAACATTAAGGGTAAGCAAAAATAAAATGTCTTTTCTGTAGTGTTGCCAGCTGCAATACAGGACACCCCCATTCAATGTAAATTTAAGACAAAAAATAAAATTTTTAGTGTAAATATTTCTCAAGTATTTCATGGGACATACTTATACTAAAAAGACTTGTGATTTATCTGAAATTCCAGTTTAACTAGATGCACTGCATTTTTATATGCTATATCTGGCAACTCAGCTACCATATCATAGTGATTTAATTTCATATAGAAACACAAGGAAGATTATCAGAAGTTTGTGGAAGTTGAAGCTGGAAGGAATTTTTGCTACAAAATTTCCAATAGGTTAGGCAATATTTCCTTTAAATGAATCAAATTCAGTTTGAGCAACATTTATAAAGTATCTCCTATCCACAAATAAATACCTCAGTGCTTGATATAGAGAGATGAATACACTGTTTCCTCAGTATTCTTGGAGCTCAAGTGAAGATGGTTTCAGGCTGATGGAGCAGGTGGTCCAGAAATTGTATGGCAAGGAGAAAGTAGGAATGTGATCACCAAGCAAATAGAGAGTTGAACAAATGTGATGGCGAGGGAAGAGTTGGATGGGTAAATGATGTAACAGGTGATGACCAGAGAGACATATTGCTTTATGAATGCATAGCAGCAGATGTTAGTAATGTTCTACAAAGAACTCTGAATTGTTTTACCCATGGTTTTCAGGCTTGCATCTGGAAAAGAACCACCTACATATTTATTATATAACATTAAACATGATGCTGTATCCTAACTTGAGAGTTTACTTACACTATTGTCATAGTCTAAGAACTCTTTGGCTAAATTATCAGTTTTGGAGTTTTCGTATGTTTGCAATCTGACTCTAGTAATAATAGATAATATTCATAGTACTGTTCTGAATCTTGTACATGAATTAAAGTATTTATTTTTCACAATTCAATGAGGTGAGTACAGCTATTATCTCCATTTTAAAGTGGAAGCTAGTCAGGTGTGATAAACCCAAGTGCCTGTCAGACTACATAAAATAAATGAGTGGGACAGGCCAAGAGCAAGGCAGTCAGAGCAAGTGACAGCCTTAGAGCTGGGATGTAACAGGGAGACAGTGGCGAACTGGGGAGCAGAAGACCTGTCTCCAACACCTTCTAGATGGTTCAAACTGTTTTTTTTTTATTGTACTTTAGGTTCTGGAGTACATATGCAGATCATGCAGGATTGTTGCGTAGGTACATACATGACAAGGTGGTTTGCTGCCTTCATCACCCCATCACCTATATCTAGTATTTCTCCCCTCATTATCTCTCCCCACCCTCCCCATCCCCACTGTCCCTCCCCTAGCTCCCCTAACTGACTGCAGTGTGTTATGCTCCCCTCCCTGTGTCCATGTGTTCTAATTGTTCAACACCTGCCTATGAGTGATAGCATGTGGTGTTTGGTTTTCTCTTTTTGTGTCAGTTTGCTGAGAATGATGGTTTCTAGATTCATCCATGTCCCTATAAAGGACATGAACTCATCGTTTTTTATGGCTGTGTAGTATTCCATGATGTATATGTGCCGCATTTTCTTTATCCAGTCTATCATCGATGGGTATTTGGGTTGGTTCCAGGTCTTTGCTATTGTAAACAGTGCCACAGTGAACATACTTGTACATGTGTCTTTATAATAGAACAATTTATAATTCTTTGGGTATATACCCAGTAATGGGATTGCTGGGTCAAATAGTATTTCTATTTCTAGGTCCTTGAGGAATTGCCACACTGTCTTCCACAATGGTTGCACTAATTTGCAATCCCACCAACAGTGTAAAAGGGTTCCTATTTCTCCATATCCTCTCCAGCATCTGTCTCCAGATTTTTTAATGATCACCATTCTAACTGGTGTGAGATGGTATCTCAATGTGATTTTGATTTGCATTTCTCTAATGACCAGTGATGATGAGCATTTTTTCATATGTTTGTTGGCCTCATAGATGTCTTCTTTTGTAAAGTGTCTGTTCATATCCTTTGCCCATGTTTGAATGGGTTTGTTTGTTTTTTTCTTATAAATCTGTTTTAGTTCTTTGTAGATTCTGGATATTAGCCCTTTGTCAGATGGGTAGATTACAAAAAATTTTTTCCCATTCTGTTGGTTGCCAGTTCATGCTAATGATTGTTTCCTTTGCTGTACAGAAGCTCTGGAGTTTAATTAGATCCCATTTGTCTATTTTGGCTTTTGTTGCCATTGCTTTTGGTGTTTTAGCCATGAAGTCCTTGCCTATGCCTATGTCCTGAGTGGTTTTGCCTAGGTTTTCTTCTAGGGTTCTTATGGTGTTAGGTCTTATATTTAGATCTTTAATCCATCTGGAGTTAATTTTAGTGTAAAGTGTCAGGAAGGGGTCCAGTTTCTGCTTTCTGCACATTGCTAGCCAGTTTTCTCAACACCATTCATTAAACAGGGGATCCTTTCCCCATTGCTTGTTTTTGTCAGGTTTGTCAAAGATCAGATGATTGTAGATGTGTGGTGTTGCTTCATAGGCCTCTTTTCTGTTCCATTGGTCTATGTCTCTGTTTTGTTACCAGTAAAATGCTATTTTGATTACTGTAGTCTTATAGTATAGTTTGAAGTCAGGCAGCATGATGCCTCCAGCTTTGTTCTTTTTGCTTTGGATTATTTTGGCTATGCAGCCTCTCTTTTGGTTCCATGTGAAGTTTGAAGTGGTTTTTTTTCCAGTCTGTGAAGAAGGTCATTAGTAGCTTGATGGGGTTAGTGTTGAATCTATAAATTGATTTGGGCAGTAGGGCCATTTTCACAATGTTGATTCTTCCCAACCATGAGCATGGAATGTTTTTCCATCTGTTTGTGTCCTCTCTTATTTCATTGAGCAGTGGTTTTTAGTTCTCTTTTAAGAGGTCCTTTACATCCTTTGTTAGTTGTATTCCTTGGTATTTTATTCTCTTTGTAGCAATTGTGATGGGAGTTCACTGTTGATTTGGCTGTTTGTCTGTTATTGTTGTATAGAAATGCTTGTGATTTGTACACATCGATTTTGTATTCTGAGACTTTGCTGAAGTTGCTTATCAGTTTCAGGAGATTTTGAGCTGAGACGATGGGGTCTTCTAAATATACAATCATATCATCTGCAAATAGAGACAATGTAACTTCCTCTATTCCTAATCGAACACCCATTATTTCTTTTTCTTGCCTGATTGTTCTGGCGAGAACTTCCAATAATATATAGAATAGGAGTGGTGAGAGAGGTCATCCTTGTCTAGTGCCACATTTCAAAGGGAATGCTTCCAGTATTTGCCCATTCAGTATGATATTGGCTGTGGGTTTGTTGTAAATAGCTTTTATTATTTTGTGAGATGTACCATCGATACCCAGTTTATTGAGGGTTATTAGCATAAAGGGCTGTTGAATTTTGTCAAAGTCCTTCTCTGCATCTATAGATAATCATGTGGTTTTTGTCTTTGATTCTGTTTATGTGATGGATTACATTTATAAACTTGCATACATTCAACAAGCCTTGCATACCTGAGATGAAGTCTACTTGATCATGATGAATAAGCTTTTTGATTCGCTGTTGCATTCTGTTTGCCAGTATTTTACGGAAGATTTTTGGATCGATGTTCCTCATGGATATTGGCCTGAAGTTTTCTTTTTTAGTTGCGTCTCTGCCCAGTTTTTGTATTAGGATGATGTTGGTCTCATAAAATGAGTTGGGGAGGATTCCCTCTTTTTGTATTGTTTGGAATAGTTTCAGAAGGAATGGTACCAGCTCCTCTTTGTATGTCTGGTAGAATTCGGCTGTTAACCCATCTGGACCTGGGCTTTTTTTAGTTGGTAGGCTATTAATTGCTGCCTCAACTTCAGCCCTTGTTACTGGTCTATTCAGGGATTCAACTTCTTCCTAGTTTAGTCTTGGGAGAGTGCAAGTGTCCAGGAATTTATCTATTTCTTCCAAATTTAGTGGTTTGTGTTCATAGAATTGTTTGTAGTAAATCTCTGATGGTAGTTTGTGTTTCTGTGGAATCGGTGGTGATGTCCTCTTTATCATTTTTTATTGCATCTATTTGATTCTTCTCTTTTTTCTTTTTTATTAGTCTGGCAAGTGGTCTATCTATTTTGTTGATCTTTTCAAAAAACCAGCTCCTGGATTTGTTGTTTTTTTCTGTCTCTATCTCCTTCAGTTCTGTTTATATTTTAGTTATTTCTTGTCTTCTCCTAGCTTTTGAGTTTTTTTGATCTTGCTCCTCTGTTTCAATTTTGATGATAGGGTGTTGATTTTAGACCTTTCCTTGCTCCTTATATGGGCATTTATTGCTATGAATTTCCCTCTAGACACTGCTTTAAATGTGTCCCAGAGATTCTGGTATGTTGTGTCTTCATTCTCATTGGTTTCAAAGAACATCTTTATTTCTGCCTTCATTTCATTGTTTATCCAGTCAACATTCAAGAGCCAGTTGTTCATTTTCCATGAAGTTGTGCAGTTTTGAGTTAGTTTCTTAATCCCGAGTTCTAATTTGATTGCACTGTGGTCTGAGAGACTGTTATGATTTCCATTCTTTTGCATTTGCTGAGGAGTGATTTACTTCCAATTATGTGGTCGATTTTAGAGTAAGTGTGATGTGGTGCTGAGAAGAATATATATCCTTTGGATTTGGGGTTAAGAGTTCTGTAAATGTCTATTAAGTTCACTTGGTCCAGGTCTGCATTCAAGTCCTGGATTTCCTTGTTGATTTTCTGTCCTGTTGACCTGTCTAATATTGACAGTGGAGTGTTAAAGTCTCCCATTGTTATTGTGCAGGAGTCTAAGTCTCTTTGTAGGTCATTAAAGACTTGCTTTATGTATCTGGGTGCTCCTGTATTGGATGCATGTATATTTAGATAGTTAGGTCTTCTTGTTGTATTGATCCTTTTACCATTATGTAATGCCCTTGTCTCTTTTGATTTTTGTTGGTTTAAAGTACGTTTTATCAGAGAATAGGATTGCCACCCCTTCTTTTTTTTGCTCTCCATTTGCTTGGTAAATCTTCTTCCATCCCTTTATTTTGAGTCTATGTGTTTCTTTGCACATGAGACGGGTCTCCTGAATACAGCACACCGATGGTTCTTGGCTTTTTATCCAATTTTCCAATCTGTATCTTTTGATTAGGGCATTTAGTCCGTTTACATTTAATGTTAATATTGTTATTTGTGAGTTTGATCCTGCCATTTTATTACTGGTTGGTTGTTTTGCCCTTTGGTTGGTGTAATTTCTTCATTGTGTCATGGGTCTTTACCATTTGGTTCTTTTTTGCAGTGGCTGGTACTGGTTTTTCCTTTCCATGTTTAGTGGAAGCTCTTCCATGTTCAGGAGCTCTTGTAGGGCAAATCTGGTAGTGACAAAATCTCTCAGCAATTGCTTGTCCATAAATGGTTTCATTTCTCCATCACTTATGAAGCTTAGTTTGGCTGGATATGAAATTCTGGGTTGAAAGTTCTTTTCTTTAAGGATGTTGAATATTGGCCCCCACTCTCTTCTGGCTTGTAGGGTTTCTGCTGAGCCGCGGTGAGTCTGATGTAGTTCCCTTTGTGGGTAACCCGACCTTTCTCTCTGGCTGCCCTTAGTATTTTTTCCTTCATTTCAACCCTGGTGAACCTGTCGATTATGTGCCTTGGGGTTGCTCTTCTAGAGGAATATCTTTGTGGTATTCTCTGTATTTCCTGGACTTGAATATTGGCCTGCCTTGCTAGGTTGGGGAAGTTCTCCTGGATAATATCCTGAAGAGTGTTTTCCAACTTCATTCCATACTCGCCATCATCTTCCAATACATCAATCAGGTGTAGATTAGGCCTTTTCACGTAATCCCATATTTCTTGATGGCTTTGTTCATTTCTTTTCACTCTTTGTTCTCTTTTCTTGCCTTCTCATTTTATTTCATATAGTTGATCTTCAATCTCTGATATCCTTTCTTCTGCTTAATCTGTTCAGCTATTGAGACGTATGTATGCTTCATGAAGTTCTTGTGCTGTGTTTTTCAGCTCCATCAAGTTGTTTATGTTCTTCTCTAAGCTGGTTATTCTGGTTACCATTTCGTCTAATCTTTTTTCAAGGTTTTTAGTTTCTTTGCATTGGGATACAACATGTTCCTTTAACTCAGAGAAGTTTGTTATGACTCACCTTCTGAAGCCCACTTCTGTCAATTCGTCAAATTCGTTCTCCGTCCTGCTTTGTCCCTTGCTGGTGAGGAGTTGTGATCTCGTGGTAGGGGAGAGATGTTCTGGTTTTCGATGGTTCCTTTCTTCTTGTGCTGGTTTCTTCCCATCTTGTTGGATTTACATAGTTTTGTTCTCAGGTAGCTGCTTGGGGACATGGCCTTTCCTTTGCCTGCCTGCAGAGGAGCCGCCGGGCTGCCACAGATTCAGTGGAACTGCTGTGTCTTTTATTTACTCAGGAAAATTAGGCCAGCTTTTGCAATGGCACCTTCCCTTTCCCCTGCCAAGCTTGATCGTTCCTGATCGCTCTTTAACTGATGTCCTGGGTGTATAACTCTGGAGTGGGAGTTTTTTAGCCTGCTGGGCTTTGTGGGGGTGGTGGTGGGGAACCTGTCCTGCCGTTTGGGCTGTTTCCCTGCATTCAGTTCCCCTTCTGACTGCGGTTCCCCTTCTTACTGGGGGGCTGGTAGCTCCATCTTGCTGGCTTTTTAGTTTTTTCAGCATCAGCAAGTGCTTCCACCTAGATATATGCTGACAGCCCCAGTGCCAGTCAAAGTTGCTGTTCTGCTCAGTTCAGGCAGCTCGCTGAGGCTTTTCAGCCTGGTGAAGATCTCCTGTTCTCATATGGAATTTTGGAGACCACTAGGCTTCTGTGTGTCTCTCGCTGGGAGCTGCTTTCCAGAGCTGCCTCTTATTCGGCCATCTAGGGATCCCCCCCAGTTCAAACTATTTTTTAAAAGAGAAGATGAAAATTCAATTTTTTTTTTTTTTGAGACAGAGTTTCACTCTTTCTCCCAGGCTTAAGTGCAGTGGCATGATCTTGGCTCACTGCAACCACTGCCTCCTGGGTTCAAGTGTTTCTTCTGCCTCAGCCTCCTGAGTAGGTGGGACTATGGGTGTGCACCACAATGCCCAGATAATTTTTTTTTTTTTTTTTTTGTATTTTTTAGTAGAGACAGGGTTTCACCATGTTGGCCGGGCTGGCCTCAAACGATCCACCCACCTTGGCCTCCCAAAATGTTGGGATTACAGGTGTGAGCCACTGTACCCAGTCCCCCCAATTTTTTGTGAAAATTTCTCATTTTTGTTTTTGAACTTAAAATTTAATCTTCCCTCAGGGGAATTGGTTCTAGGACCCCAGCAGATACCCAAACCTTCAGATGCTCAAGTTCTTATATAAAATGGTGTAGTATTTGCCTATAATCTATGCACATCCTCTCATATACTTTAAGTAATCTCCAGTTACTTGTAATAAGAAATGCAATGTAAATATTATATAAATAGTTATTGTATATGGTATTGTATTTTAATTTGTACTATTTTTTATTGTTATAATGTTATTTTTATTTTTTTCTGAATATTTTTGATCATCAATTTGAATCTGCAGATATGAAGGGCTGACTATATTGGCTAAATAAAACAAAATAAAATGACTGAACAAACAAACACATTATTTTGGCCCCAAATTTGCTACTGAGCAAGTTTTGCTCCCAGTTTGTTGTTTATACTTTAAATATATTTTATTTTATAAGCAAAAAAGAGTAATTTTACAAATCAAAACTGAAAAAAATCATTGAGGAAGACTTATTACATAATACCAGACCCAAATAAGCATATGTCTAGACTGTAAAATTAAATTGTAGCAGTGTATGACCATAATGTTAAATGTAAAAATTGAGTAGCCCTTACTCAAACAAAACAATTGTTCCTTTGCTATAGAATAGTGCTTCTCAAAGTTTTTGATCAGTGTACCTTAGGAAATTAATTTTATGTAATATTTAGTTATTCTTACAAATGTGTGTGTGTTTATAGATATAAATATTTGCATGAAATAATACAAACCTTTACTACTTACAATGCACTCTGATACTTTTTATTCTATTCTATTTCATGTTGTTTACTACATGCTAAATTGATTTCACAGCCCACTACTGGGGACTGTCCAAGTTAAAAATCTTTGCTGTAGAAAACGACTTTTTCTCCATAAGAGTAAAAGATCATTGGTTCAAGATCATAATTGCATTATAACCCTTAGCACTCTGAGTGATGTAAAGTATGAAATTTACCAAGTACTGCATATCCAATTTCCATTATGAAAACTCTGGTAGTAAGAGAAATGGCTACATTTAAATAAGATATATTTGTTTTCTTTGCAGATTAATCTTGGCTCCTTCAGGAAATTAGGGCAGGACAACTACTTTTAGTAACTCACTGAGGGCAGGAGGAGAATATAGCTTTTTATATTCTCCCATAATACCCAGCTCAAGGTAGTGGCTTAATTAAAACTTGTGGCTTTGATAAATCAATAGACTATGGCTATCAAAATATAGGTTATTGGTTACCAACTTTGGCTGATTATTGGAATTTTCTGGAAAACCTAAAAAAATACAGAATCTTTTTCAGAAAAAAATACAATTTTATTTGTCCTTTGATCCAGCAATACTACTTGTAGGAATCAGTTCTCGGGACTGGTTGGTTGAATAAACTGTGATATTGCCAAATTTTAAATTATTATGCAGTTATTTAAAAAATGAGGAAGATCTCCAAGATATATGGCTCAGAAAAAAAAAAAAATCAAGGTACATATGTTCTGTTTACTTTTGCACAAAGAAACACTGGAAGTATAACAAGGAACTAAAAAAAAAAAAGGTTATCTATGGGGTGATTTTTCAAATGGGGTGAAAGGGAAAGGGTATTATGTGAGATTTAGAAGTCAGACCAGACACAGAGGTGTATGCTTGTAATCCCAGCACTTTGGGAGGCTGAGGCGGGCAGATTGCCTGGGCTCAGGAGTTTGAGACAACCCTGGGCAATATGGTGAAACCCTGTCTTTCCTAAAATACAAAAAATTAGCTGGGCGTGGAGGCAGGCACCTGTAGTCCCAGCTACTCTGCAGGCTAAGGCAGCTTGAACCCAGAAAGTAGAGGCTGCAGTAAGCTCAGATGATGCCACTACACTCCAGGCTGGGGGACAGAGGGAGACTCTGTCTCAAAAAAAAAAAAAAATTAATGTATGACTTTTTATGTAGTTTTGGTTTTGAATCATGTAAATATTTTACATATTAAATAATAGAAGATTAATTTCAAACCAAGAATCTCTAAAACTGAAAAGATAAACAAATAAGTCTTGCTATATGTCATATTGCAAACATAATCACACACAGAGAAAAAAATATATATTTCCAGTGAATGTCATACTCTGTGCCTCCTACTCTTAGTAAGATACAGTCTAATAAGTAAAAACCTTAAAGAAACAAAAAAAAACCATAAGCATCTCTCTGATTTTTATTGTTAGTATAATATTGGTATTGTAATTTTTTTTTTAATTTTAGAAAAAGAGAGAAAAGGAGAAAGAAAGAAACAGCAAAAGAAAGAAAAAAAGAATGAAAGAGAGAAAGAAAGAGGGAGAGAGAATGGGATTCTTGTTTTATTGCCCAGGCTAGAATGCAGTCTAAAAATGGGTATTAAAAACCTCTTTTATGCCAATAATTGTGCTTAACAATGGAGACAGGAAGGAATAGGGGATGAAAATAACAAATAAGCAGACAACCAATATTTTATTTAAACCTGTGA